>JANBVN010000117.1:0-101476 GCA_030052785.1 Coniochaeta hoffmannii | reverse complement strand
GGGTGGCTTTAAGGGGGGGACGGGCGGTGAAACTCACAAATGAAGACCTGCCCGACGGCGCCACATGCCGCGAACCCTAGCACATCGCCCCAGACACCCGGGTACCGCCTCAGAAACGCCAGCGCGGAGGTCAGCTCCCCGGCCGACCCCGCGGCGTCCATGCCGAGCCACTCGCCCAGGCCCGTCCTGACCAGCCAGGGGCTCAGCACGAGGTAGCCGGCCGTCAGCAGCGTGCTGAGCAGGTTGTTGGCGCACATCATCTGCGGGCCCGTGTACGCCCGGAAGGTCTGGAAGATGTAGTCCTGGGTGCTGTTGGTCAGGCCGTCGAACAGGAGGTTGATGGCCAGCAGGAGCATGCCCCAGCTCGTCTGCCCGCTGTTGGCGGCCCGGCGGCCGCCTTGCTTCTTGCTGCCCGAGTGCAAGGTGAAGACGGCCACGCCCGCGGTCACGGCCGCGACGACGAGGTACTTGTAGAGCGGGTAGCGCCTGCGGAAGACGGTGACGTGCAGGGCCATGACGGGCAGGAGCTTGCACGACTTGGCGAGGATGAAGGTTATGTAGTCGATGTGGGAGAGCGAGGCGTAGCCGAAGGGGGCGGCGAGGGCCGACGTGAAGGCTACCAGGAGGAGAGGAGGGAGGATCGCGCGCGTGGGAAAGATTGGAGGGTGGGGTTGGCCCCGTGGGGTGCGGAAGAGGAGGTAGAGGTACCCGGTTAGGACGGCGAAGGTGGATTGGATTGTGAGGAGGAAGACCGGGTAGTGGAAGCGTTCTCCTGAAGGGCCGTGGGGGGTTGTGGTGAGCTTTTCTTGGAGGTAGGCCCAGGTGAGACTGGACGGGAGTGTTAGTTTGGGTGCCAGAAGGACCGGTGGGGGAAGTGTAAGTGGCTTACAAGGAGCCGTAGATGCCGGCGACCGCGATGACCAATTGGATTATGGTATTGTCGGGTTGGGGTGTGGCCTTCGCAAGTATTGCTTGTGCGCCGGTGTCTCCATTGGGAGATAGTTCAGCCTTTCGAGGTGTGCGGTCGTGTATGCTGAAGTATTCCGATGATGTCTCTCGCCGGAGGGGCGTCGCTTGCTTTGTTCGTGCCATTGTCGTCGCCAGCGCCAGGGGGACGCAGGACGGAGAAATGAAGGAAATGCAATGTTCTAATTGCGAGTGCTTTGTAACATGTCCAAGTGGTATAAAACGAGGAATTCGCGTGGAAGAACAGAAGCGGCGGGCAGATGTCTTTACGAGCGTCTTTAGACGAAGGACAAGCTGGCTTCAACACAGCGTAATGTCACCCTGACGGGTCATTGTGCCGGGCGGTGAATTTAGTGCCTTGTACCCCTTGCCTGATGTCCATGGGTGACCCACTGATCCCGAGCGCTTGCGGGGCTTCCCGCCCTTGGCAAAGGGTCGAGTTTCGTGACTCGGCGGATACGTATCAATCTTCTTGTGTACATTCTCATCGCTGGCTCGACGAAGGACTTTTCCCTTGAGCATAGGTGAGCGTGCAGGAAAGGCCGTGGTACGGCCTGTCTTATCGAATCCTCCTATACATCGAGTGATGGTAGGCCTTCTCCAAATTCAGGAGTGCCATTTGCCTCTTGGCATTGGTTCGGCGATATGGCGCCTCATAGGGACAGCGGCAGTAGCGTGGCAGTGGTTCCCTGCACGCATATGGCATAACGAGGCGTCAAGACATGCTGCTGCCTCATCCGTAGCGGGGCGGGCTTATATATGATGAACTGTGTTCAGTGGCACAGGTTTTCTCCTTTCATTCCTGTTCGGGCACGGTAGACGACAGCTTATTGTCACCGTCATGTCTTCATCTACGAGGGCCACTAGCCAAGTCTACGGGCCCCTACCCAACGCGACCTCGATCCGCGTCCTGCTCCTCGCCCCTGGTGACCCAGGTGACGCCGAGGTGGTCTGCTGGCTACTTCCATGCGACCTGGACTGGGACCATGAGCGCTTCCCGTCTACTGCCCCACGGCCGGTCGAGAGCATCTCACTCGGTAGCGGTAAGCTGGCCAGCGGCGAGCGCCGCAAGTTTTCTTTGCGCCTCGACACGGACCTGGACCATGAACCCAAGGAGCGTATGCACCCCTTCCAGCGCTATGAAGCCCTCTCGTACGTTTGGGGCGACCCGAGGAATCATGAGCAGGTCACTGTCGATGGCGAGGTCGTCCCGGTGACGGTGAATCTGTACGAGGCGCTGTATTCCCTGCGCCTGCTGGACGCCGGCCGCAGGTTGTGGGTCGATGCCCTGTGCATCAACCAGAGCGACCACAAGGAGAAGGAGGTCCAGATCGGACTGATGCGGCGCGTGTACCAGCAGGCGGAGAAGGTGATTGCTTACTTGCCGTTGTCTCCCCGGGACCAGAAACATATCGGGGAACTGGTCCCTAAGATTTTGCAGGCGAGCAGGCTGTGCGTGGAAGAGAGACAGAGAATGGAGAGGGAGGGCCCAGGACAGTACACCGGGGTGTTTAACTCGGTTGGCAAGCTGGAAACTGCAGAGGTCGCCACGGATGAGAGCGCACCTCTGGGTGCTATTCACACAGAGCTGTCCAAGAAGCAAGTCTTCCTTGAAGACTTTGGCCTGCCACCCGAGAATAGTCCTCTCTGGGCATCTTGGCGTCGACTGTTTGCATCACCCTACTTCACACGCATATGGATCCTGCAGGAGATTGTCTTGGCAAAGAATTTGGAGTTCTGGTTCGGCCATGGAGGGACCAGCAAGGTCTTGGAGCTAATCGTTGCACATCACCTCCTCGGTGAGTACAGCGGAGCCATGAACATGAGGTACATGGCCTCTGTGAAGCAGCTCTCGGACGAGCACACAGAAACCGCCCTCAAGGCTGCCCGTGTGGGATCGCAGAGCGCGGCCAGGATGTTTGGCGAGAGACTGGTGGCGCAGGGTGGATCGGGCTCCACGCGACGCAGGCTGATCGAGAAGTTGCCAATGGTCACCAACTTCCAGGCGACAGACCCCCGAGACAAGATTTATGCGCTGCTGGGCCTGACTCGTGACGGGGCATCCTTCGCTCCGCACGTGAGTTACGCGGACTCGACGGACCGAGTATTCTTGAACTTTGCGAAGCTCTTCATCGAAAGAGGCGAAGGCATTCAGGTCCTACTGCAGGCCGGCCTTCGTGACGATGACCAAGACAGATGGCCTTCGTGGGTTCCTCACTGGGATGGCCTCGGCCAGTTCGCCGAAGGAGAAGCGGTCAGGAGTTCTGGAAAGTCTTCGACACGCATCCTTGTTGGTGATGATAGCCAAACCCTTCATATATCTGGGTCTATCATCGACGACATAAAGACCCTCAGTACCTCGATGCTCGAGACCCTAAGCCTCACCTCCGGCGGCGTCAGCATGACAGGCTTGATAGGAAGCCTAGTCGCCGGCTTCAAAATGGCGTTCGAGACCTCCACAACTCGCGACCCAGAGCAACTCTTCGAGCGCCTCTTCCAGGTCCTCGTCCAACCGCACCTGCTAGGCGGGGAATCAATGCCCCGGCAGGACACAGACCCGGCGACACCCCCCCTCGAACGCCTGACTATAAACTCGGCGCAGAGGGCCCCATCGAGTTCCATCCCTCCCACATCCTCTCCCCTGACGCCCAACGACACCACCAATGACCCCGCCTCCTCCCCCCAAATCCGCATCTTCCGCACGGGCTTCCACGAGTTCCTGAACTACGTTGTCACCCTGCAGACCCAGCTGGCGAACCTGACCGAGGGCGTGACGCAGCTGGTCGGCCACGACAAGCCGAACGAGTACCACGCCTTCCTCCGGAGGGCCATGAGCACCACGGCCCACCGGAGGCTGTGCGTCACGCGCGACGGGCGCATCGGGGTGGCGCCCCAGGGGACGAAGGTGGGCGACTGCGTCGTGCTATTTGAGGGGTGCGGGATTCATTTTGTCGTACGGCGGGTGCGCGGTACCGAGAAGAAAAAGGGGACAATGACGGATCGGCTGTTGCGGCGGATCAAGGGCAAGGAGCTGCGCGAGGGAGAAGGAAGGTATAGGCTTGTTGGACCGGCGTATTTCTCTGAGGCTCAGAGGAACGGAGGAAGGTCTTCGAGATCCGGAGTTCAGAAGATCGTAATTGTATGAATCCAGTTCGTGAAAGATAAGGATTCGAGAGGTAGATGCCGCGAGTGTGAAGTCATTATTAGTCTTTCATTAACGGTCGTGACCTATACTACTCATAGCCCATGTACCGTCTGGCTGATGCTGTGCTGGAATATGTACACCCTTATCAACCTTTCAACATTACCCCGAGGTTCGGTCCTCAGGCACATCCTCCGGCAGCGCCGGAAGGGGTTTCCTAGCTCCTCCCAGCTGCGACATAGCCGACCACCTCGGGTTCTGAGCCTGCTGTTGTTCATGCTGCTCTTGTATGCAATCCAGAATATCAGACCCGCTCATATACTCGTCGTTCGCACTTCTGGCGGGGTCACCGCTGCTCCTGACAGGTGTCCCTTCGACACTGCTCGGCACCTCCGAGTCGTCCGACAACAAGGAGTCGTCCCGCCGGTTCCTGGGCGGTGTGATGAAGTTCCCTCCTGCACCGACGTTGTGGAAGGGGACGTCTACCGCCTCGACGTTGATTGCCGGCGTCGGTTCGCGGCTGTGTATCGAAGATGCGGCGGACTTGGACACCGGTGTCAGAGGTAGGTCCTTATCCTGGTACGAGTCTGAGCGCGAGAGAGGCTGTCTCAGGGAGCCCGTCCGGCCAGGTGAGGGAGAAGCGCCCGAGAACTCTGGGCTGTCTTGATCCAGGTCGTCAGACTGTGGCGAGCGTCTGGGCGAATCCACCAGCGCCGGCGCGGAGATGGATGCGTTGTGGTTGTGGTGCCGGAAGGGAGAAGACATGGGATAGTACTCGGCTCCTGGGGCGTTGACGTAGTACCCGCGACTGAAGATGACGAGCACCAACGCAGCCAGCAGTAGTACCGACTGCAGGATGGCCATGCGCTTCTGGAAGACCACCTCGTCGGCCAAGAGACTGAGACGCTCAGACAGCGCCACCGTCTCTCGTTGAGACTGTTCACGCTGCGACTCGAGCGCGATTACGGTACTCTGCCATATCTGGTCATACTGCGCCCGGACGTTGCGCAGCTCGGCAAAGACAGTCTTGTTCAAGCTGTCCAAGAAGGCGTCGACGCGCGATACCTGGCGCTTCTCCATTTTCTGAAGGGCTTCCTGTAGGAAGCGAGATTGCTCCTCGATATATTGTAGCGAGAGCGATGTGTTTGTTTCCAAGTGTTGTAGTCGTTTGGTTACGGCTTTGAAGAAGCCTTCCTGAACGGTTGGTGAGGCGGAGGAGGCTGCGGATGTGGCAGTCCTGTTCTTCGTCGAATAAGTTGAGGAGGAGGACATCTTGATGGTGGGAGGTGATGTCACGGGTTCGGTGACGTTTGCTTTGAGAGAGGATTCCTGTTGGTTTGAGCCAGACCTCGCTCCGGTCGCCTTGCTGCTTGCAGCCGATCCCGTGGAGGGCACCGGAGGAGGGACCGAGGTGGATGACGTAGAGCTGGAGGAAGACGAGGTCTTTGGCGAAGCCTCTGTGGAGGCAGACACAATTGTTGCTCCGCTTGGAGTAGATGGGGGAGTATCTGAGGCTGCCCGAGAAGCGGTCGCTTGCATGGAAGAATCGGCCTCCTCGGAGACGGGCTGCGCAGACACAGGCGTCGGCGAGTCCGTGGTCGAAGGCTCTGCGCTGCAAGTGTCAAGTGACACTTCATAGCCGAAGATGGGTGGCCATTGGCTGATGTTGACTTCCTTCACAGGAGTAACGACGTCCACGTCTGGCACCGAAATATGTTCCGTTGTGTTCGACGGTTGCGTCGTTTCTTGGTCAGGTTCAGATGCTTGTTGTGGATTATCCGGAACTCTCTCCTCAGGAGCAGCTTCGATGGTCGCCTCAGGCTCGTCGTCGTCCCGGCCGTTATCCGGTTCCTTCCACGAGTCCAGCATTCGGGTACCATGAACGCGAAGCAGCGATACAGGGCAGTAGTACTCGTTGCCGTAGTGCGTCAGGAACTCAATCCGAATATACTTGGTGTATATCTGTGGATGCTCGATCAAGAAGGCCTGGATATCTCTCGAATTGCGGGCTTCATAAGTGCCCAGTTCTACCCATTTGTCGAGCTTGACAGGATACCGGTCGCTCACGCTGACTCTGAACCTGCGGATCATGCTGGAGAAGAACTCAAAGTTGGCTAGCACGACAGTATCAACCAGGATATCGTCGCTCAGCTCCACAATGACAAACTTGTTCTTGGCATGACACTCGAGCAGCATGTACGAGTCCTTGTTCTCGACCAAGATGGACTTGGCATTCTTCGCACCTGGGCTGGTTTTGAGAACCGTCGCGCCGGCATCGAATGACGAGTATGAGAACCGCTCCTTGCAAGTCTTGCCCGCGTCCTTGCTCCGGTAATACTGCATCTTGCCATCGTCCAGGAGCACCTGTTCTTCCCGGGTTTGCGCACTGCTCTTGGGAGTCGGTCCGCCTGACTGGGCTGCTGTGAGCTCCGAGACCTTATCGGACAGGGCATCGAAGTCGAGGGATATTTCGCCATCGTCTCCTAAACTGTCCAGGTCCGCCTGGCTGTCCCCGGCTTCCCTGTGTCCCTTGTGTTCCTTGGGCGGCTTCTCATGTTGCTTTACCTGAGCCGGGTCCTGTCCTGATTTGCGCAACATCATTTCCTTCCACTCCTCAAAGGACATGAATGAGCTGGTGGCCAGGTCATCTTGTTCCTCCTCAGCAGCTTTATCCGCCGGCGCTTGCTGATCTCGGGCATGCTCCTTTGGTACATCAGCTTGCCTTTCGCGGGGCTCTGCCTTCTTATCAGTCGGTTGGTCGGCCGTCTTTTCGTCGCCCGGGGCTACAGAGTCCGTTGGCGTGGCTGTGACACTGGCATCGTCTCCAGTTGTGGTGGCGGCGGTGGCCGGGGCACTCGTCCAAGATGTTCGAAGACATTGTTGCGGGAGCGTATGTGTAATATAGTTGATCGTTCTCGATTCGCACACCTCAGGTGCAGGCTTCGATCCGTGACTTTGGCTCTCGCTAAGCCCGATGTTGCTGAGCCATGCTAGCGCAAGCAGCGTCGTCGCTCCAGATTCCAGCCGCATGTCAATTTAAAGGAGGAGCGCTCGTGGTCTGTTCATAGCGAGACATAGAGCTGATGTTGCACAGCTAAGTCAGCCAGCAATCCGTCTCCAACGATACGACTGGGGCACAACAGTCCGATGTGTCCTCGAAAATGAGGCTGAGGATGAGAGTTGCCATCCTGTCTTCTCAACCGGAAAGTTGGCCTGACTGTCGACACGGGACCGGACCAGGACTTCGGATCCACCAGCCACAGGACCCTTGTCCACTTAAGCTTTTGACCCCGCTCTGTGGCGCAGTCGGATCGAAGCCGAAGAACGACGGAGAACCACAAGCTTCAATTCGATCTTGGTGATCCCGGTCTCACTTCACAGCGACCAGGCATGTTTATGGCACTCACTTCTGCCTGACATTAGCTGTTCCGGAGGGTTGGGGAGCTAATCACTTTGTAGAGCAGCGACGTAATGCATAACTGAGTTCAACCATGGTGTAGCCAGCCTGCAGCTCTAGGACCAGCCCTCACCAGAGTGACCAGACAGTGAATTGCCACAACCTTGATGGGAAGTTCAAAGATGTCTGTGGGACGTACCGAAGCGTCACCGTGCTGTGATGCCCAGAACAAGTGTCGCAATGTCGCACTGTGGCCAAGAAGCAAGCCAACCAGTCTTAGGAGGTGATCCCTTGCATCGACTACGTCGAGTGGAGCAGGGTGCGGCACACCTCATGGCTGAAGCTATGAGCTCACGACAGCGTATGAGAGTCCATGATACGAGGGAGCTGAAAGTTATTGGACCGTTGCCCAAGGAGACTCGCTCTTCCTTACTGTATAAATGAAGACGTCATTCTCCCGACGCCGACGGAACGAAGGATTTCGCTCTAGCTACTGCCAAAATCTAATATCTGACACATCTGACCGTCAAACAAGAAGTTCCAAAACATGGATGACCTTCCACCCGACTTCTGGGTAACATCCCTCCAGTTCACTCCCAAGACTTACCAGACGAACTACCCGGCAATTGACCCGACTAATCCCCAAAACTCGCTAGCAGGGAAGGTAGTCATCATCAATGGAGCCAGCAGAGGGATTGCTGCCAAGGTAACCATTCTCTCTCGAGAATCGTCGCTGCATGAAGCTAATGTGGCCCCGTAGGGTATAACTCCGGCATTCACGAAAGCCGATCCCAAGGGTCTGGTCCTAGTCGCATCCGGGTCAGAGAGACTGTCTGCAGTGGAGCATGAAGCCCACAATATCAACCCGGATGTCAAGATTCTGGCTGTCCCGACGGACATCCGAAATCCCGATTCGGTGGCAGAGCTGTTCAAGAAGGTCAAGGACACGTTCGGCCATGCCGACGTCCTGATCAACAATGCCGGCGTGTTCAAGGGCAAACCCGTCATCCACGAGAATGATGTCGACGAGTGGTGGGACAACTTTGTGAGCCCCGCGTTCCATTCCCCATCCTGCGGCGAAGTCTAAACTCTGCCTACAGGAGGTCAACACCAAAGGCGCATTCCTGGTCATGAAGCACTTCATCTCGCTGCTCCCTTCGCCAGACTATCCTGCCGTGATCACGAATCTCGTAACCTCGGTGACGTACAAGACGATGCCGTTCATGAGCGGCTACATCCTCAGCAAGCTGGGGTCCCAGCAGCTGACGGCCAACATCGCGGCTGGGTACCCCAATCTCACGGCCGTCAATGTCCACCCCGGCTTGTATGACACCGATATCCTGAACCCGGCCTTCCGGAAGTTCAATCTTGACGATCCCTCGCTTATCGGCGGCACTCTGGTCTGGCTAGCTGCTGATGCTGAGAGGTCCAAGTTCCTCTCCGGGCGTACTATTGTTGCGAACTGGGATGTTGACGGTTTGGTGGAGAGGAAGGAGGAGATCGTCAGTAAGGATCTTCTTGTACTGGACTGGAAGGGCACCTTCGGGAAGGAGCAGTTCGAGAGCAAGGAGTAAGCGAGTATGTGTTGATGATGTTTAAGGAACGGGACAGCCTGAGGCTGCCCAACTCCTCACGGCACATTGATCATCGAAAGACGCCAGACTGACTGCGGGATTTCCAATTCCGAGCTCTTCTTTCCTCAGCAAAAATGTACTCTGGTATCTTCCACTTTCCTGAAGTTATTGAAGGCCGAAAGCACTGGCTGTTTACAACGATTGCAACCAGCTGGGGCTTACGAAGGTCAGCAAGACAAATGTATATCCGTGCGGTCAATGAGTGCCGTATGAGCAAGCACGTGCCTAACAAGCCAAGCTGCCCCAATTGGGTCGCTCGTCTGGCTATTGAGGCTGTGACCGGCTCGCTGGAGGTCCCGGAAGGGGGACTGGCATGGCAGACGGTAATCTGCAGGCAGTCGAAGAAGGCAGAGAACCTGGTGCATTTGTGCAGTGATTCTGCAGACGCACAGGTAAGAACGTGACGGCATTCTCGAATGAGGGAAAAGCATTGCGGCCTGCTGCACAAGCGAGGCGGCTCCTGCAGATGGGAACGGTGCCTCGTGGTTAGCGACCCCACTCCAAGCTTCTTTGGCTGGCCAATGATGAGCTGCGTGAGCCCCATTTCCCATGCATTTTTGGACTCGGTCGTGCTTCTCTGGACAGTTCTGGCAGGTCTGGTTCCATCCGGGCAGCCAGCAATGGCACAGAATGTTGGTGATCAACGGCTGCTACACTACTGTGTAGGGAGTGGACACGGCAAACTGGGAGCGAAGCCGCCCTGTCTGCATGCCGGGAGCCACCTGTAGCGCGCTGTGGAAGATGTGTGGGTAGGTAAGGTAGCTCTCCAGCATCCGTTTACCTCGTGTATACTTGCCCTGCTTGATTCCGTGTGCTGTGGTAGAGCAGGAACCTGCATCGATAGCAATCAATGGATTGGCAAGACAGGATGGATAAGACGAATAACTACAAACTCCCTTACAAGTCTGCCAGCGTGACTATTCATCTGCATTTACCTGAACCCTACACAACGAAAGGTAAAGGTAGCTAGGGCCAACGAAGCCCGAGTTACCAGGCAACAGGTACGTCTAGAATTATTAGCGAGGTTGGGAAAGAATAAAGGAAAGCCGTCAGCGCAAAACTAACTCAATGGATCGACGAGTCGCCCCACTTTGATCTGGATTCGACAGTTTGTGGGAATTGAGCTCTTTGATGAGAGAGCGAGAACTCTGCCCGCTCTTTCTGCTTCGGCTACGCAAGAAGCTCTTCCCCTCACAGAACTCGCACGCTTGAATCACAACTGGACCCTGCTTTGTGTCAACGGTACCGTGGACCTTAGCCTTTCCTATCCACATAGATTCATCTTTTGCCTCATTCACCCTCTACCACCTCAAACCATCCGTCCTCTTCACCACAACTACACAATCTTCCGCATCACATCCGCTTTCCAGAATCCGGACCCCAACGGATCCTCCCTTCTTCCCTCTCCTTACGTTCGACGTATTTTCCCCGCCTCTCTACTCCGAACGCAACCATCACCCACCAACTACCAGAGTAATCCTCTTCGCCAGCATCGCCATATCTGGAAGCACGTCAAACCAAGGGACCTCTTGCCCCGCACCTCTCAAAAAATCACAGGAAATCCAAATAAGGGTACGTGCGTGACAACTGCCAATGCATTTTGCCCCGCTATACCAAAGCGGCGGCGGCATCCTTTGCGCCTCAGTTCTTTCGTGGATTATCACGGTCCTTCACAGTTCTTCACCCTCCTCCGACAAATCGCATCACTCGTGCGATTGTTTCAGCTGACTGTCAAGTGCATTGCCCGTTGCCGTTACCTGCCTCCATTACATGTCCCTGCCTTTCACATCACTCCGAACTGTCACACTGAGCTCCTAGTTCCTAGCTAACAGGGCCAGACTTCGATCAACCTTTATCCGCCACTTGCCGTCAAATACCGACGCGCAATCAAGCTCGCAACATAGCGAGTACCATCCGAACCGCTACATCCTCCAATCCCCCTCCTCCTTCTACCAGTCATCAGAATGTCTGCCTCTCAGGAAAGCCAACCGCAGAACAATGGCGGCGAGATCGCCGACCAGCTCGACCAGCTCAAGCTCGATAACGAGCCCCGCCTGGGCCCTGACGGCGAGCCTGCGCCCAAGACAGACGAGGAATATGCCCAGACCCAGCTGACCCTGAGAGCTATCGTGTCGTCCAAGGAGGCCGGCGTGATCATCGGAAAAGGTGGCAAGAATGTCGCCGACCTGCGGGACGAGACCGGTGTGAAGGCCGGCGTGAGCAAGGTTGTTCAGGGCGTGCACGATCGTGTCCTGACAATCACCGGTGGATGCGAAGCTATTTCCCGAGCATATGGCGTCGTCACCAGGGCTCTTCTCGAGGGTGCTCCGGCCATGGGTATGGGCGGCATCGTCTCCGGAAATGGCACACACTGTACGTCTGAATCCTTTCTCCGCCTCTCTCGAACTGCTACTGACCATTTCACTCTAGCTATCAAGCTGCTTATCTCGCACAACCAGATGGGAACCATCATTGGCCGGGGAGGTCTCAAGATCAAGCACATCCAGGACCAGTCTGGCGTCCGAATGGTGGCGCAGAAGGAGATGCTGCCACAGTCTACCGAGCGGGTAGTCGAGGTGCAGGGCAACCCAGAGGGTATCCAGCGCGCCGTCTGGGAGATCTGCAAGTGTCTTGTCGATGACTGGCAGCGCGGCACCGGCACCGTGCTCTACAACCCCGTGGTCCGCACTCAGCCCGGTGGCGCGACACCCCTCGCGGGCAACAACGGCAATGGCGGCTACGGAGAGAGGCGGAACGACTACGGTGGTTCGCGTGTCATGCGGACTGGCAATGGCGCCGACTTCAGCAATGGTGCGCCACGGACGTACAACCGACGCTCCGACTCGGATGCCGCCACCCGCGGCCCACCAACGCATGACGAGAACGGCGAGGAGATCCAGACGCAGAACATCAGCATCCCTGCAGACATGGTTGGCTGCATCATTGGCCGCGCCGGGTCCAAGATCAGCGACATCCGCAAGACCTCTGGAGCTCGCATTTCCATCGCCAAGGTGAGCCAAGCACCCCGCACCCCGCGATGGCCTTTTTGTTCGTGGCAACGTGGCAGCTAACATTTTCCCAGGCTCCTCACGATGAGACTGGCGAGCGCATGTTCACCATCATGGGCACAGCCAAGGCGAACGAGACGGCGCTGTTCCTGCTCTACGAGAACCTCGAGGCCGAGAAGATGCGCCGCCAGCAACAGGCCCAGGACCAGTCTGCCTAGGCTTCAGACGATGGCCTTCGGTCCAGGATGTGAGGTGCTCGTTCTTATATGTCACGTTGCGGTTTATTGAGGGGGCCGTGAAGGCCACGCAGCCGTATCGCGCTCCAAGGAGGCTCTTCTTCCATGATACGCGATCGGATTTGGCAACACCCCTTCAGTTACGGGTCATTTCCAGATCTGACTTGCCGCAAGGCTGCTTATTTGGCGGGGTGGGACAACGACGTAACGACTCTTCTTTCACGAAAAGCATCTTCCCGCTGGGGCCGTTTTATTTCCTTGAACTGGTTTCGCTCACTTAATTTACCGACTTTATTCAACCACCGGCCAGTTTTCGCCTTGGGCATTCAGAGCCTCCTTGCGTAGTCTAAGGACTTGCGCCAACCATACCATCACCACAAAACTCATCTCAAAACATCATCAACTCGTCGTCTCTCATCATCCCCCGCACCGCACCTCTTTTCCCACATTTGCTGCTCTTACCCTCTCCTACCCGAACTTCGTCTGGACAAACATGCTCATCACGGCGCCATGTGCCCGCTCGACAAATTATAAATCACAAATCACAAATCACCCGACTCTTTTTGGACCACTCGATCAATTCACGCGCATCACTCCCCTCATATCATCACCATTCGACCCGACGTCAAGCCAGCATCAGTCATCCAAACCGGACTGTGCTTACTACCACTTTGTATGAACCTGGCAGGCCTCCAATACACCCTATAGCAGGAACTTGGTTATGGAACTCGATATGGGAACCAGACATTGCTAGGGAAGGGTTCTAGTGTAGAAGGAGCCAAGGAATGATACCGTTACCAAGACGTGCCATGATCCGCGCTGTGACATGAGTGTGACTTCTTAGACCGATCTGATTAGGTAGAACTAACAATACTTGCTGCGGAAAACAGATTCGGATTCACATCGGCTTGGTTGTGAGTCCTACCCTGATCGTACTGAAGCTTTTGTCGACATGTTCGGAGCCATAACCTGGCCAATTCCCATATTCTTTGCATTCTCCGAGACACACCAACTGGGAATCCCCTAGCCGGAGTCGAGCCCTCTACACCAGCCCCGATGTGCACGGCCACTCACCATGTGTGCCCAATACTGTCTGTCTACCACCACCATCACAACCCCGTACCGCCAACCTCGTAGCCCCCAATGCCCCCCGCCCCATCCAGCACCTCTCTCGCCGGCGTCATGGTCCCGGGCGTCATCCCGTGCCCGGCCCCTCCCACCGGCTGCGGCGTGACAGGCCTACTACTCTCCCGGCCGCCGCCGCCGCTGCCCAGCAGCACGATGGTCTCCCGCTGGGCGACGTACTCGCTGTCGGCGTACCCGAGCAGGGATTCGATCTCGGCGCTCTGGCGGCCCTTGATGCGGGCGACCTCGTTGGAGCTGTAGTTGACCAGCGCCCTGCCGACCTCGACGGCCTCCCCGTCCCACAGCTTCCCGTCCGGGCGAGACGAGGACGGGGGCAAGCGGTGGACGACGGCCAGGGAGACGGCCTCTTGCTGGGCGAAGACGCCGTCCACGTCGACCACGCCGACGGGCAGGAGGCCGGCTTTGCCGAGGAGGGCGCGGTGGGCGCCCGCGTCGATGTAGATGGTGCCGTGGGGCTTGAGGCCGTGGAGGATCCAGAAGGAGCGGTCGCGGATGGGGTGCGGGGAGGGGAGGAAGCGGGTGTGTAAGGGGACGGTCGGGGTGGAGGAGAGGTGGAGGGAGGAGACGGACTGGGAGAGGGGGTGGTCGGAGTCGGAGTCGGTGGCAACGGTGGTGGTGGGTTGGAGGTTCGACCGGGAGGCGCGTTGGATGTGCTTGGTGATGCTGAGGATGTTGCCTGGGTTGGAGGAGCGGGTGATGACTGTCGTGACGCCGGCCGAGGTCGCGAGGCGGGCGGCGACGATCTTGGTGGACATGCCGCCCGTGCCGAGCGAGGAGCCGGCCGTGGACACGTCGGCCACGAGCTGCCCGATGTCCTCGACCACCTCTATTGGTTGGGCATCCGGGTTCGTCCGCGGGTTCTTGTCGTACAGACAGTCGACGTCGGTCATGAGGAAGAGGAGGTCGGCGTGCACCATGCCGGCTGTGATCGCGGACAAGGTGTCGTTGTCGCCGAACTTGATCTCGGACACGGCTAGCGTGTCGTTCTCGTTTACGATGGGGATGACGCCCATGTCCAGAAGCTCGTTAAAGGTGTTTTGAGCGTTGAGATAGCGTGACCGCTATTGCAAGGTTAGTGCCGGTTGCTCGTGCTGTTGTTGATGTCAGGGGCGACGTACATCAGCTATGTCGCTCCTCGTGAGCAGAATCTGAGCGATTGGTTGCCGCAGATGTGTGAATAGGCCGTCCCATAGAGTCATCAACCGACATTGGCCTATTGCTGCAAGAGCTTGCAGCTGTGAGACGTGCTTGGGACGCTTTTCGACGTCCATCCTCCGCAGCCCGACGCCGATGGCCCCCGAAGACACAATGACTACCTTGTGTCCATCTTTCCGTAACCTCACGGCGGTCTCGACGATGACTGTTAACGTTGAGAGTAGAGGTTCGTGTGTCTTCTCATCGACGATGGAACTTGTTCCTGAGACTCTAGTTAGCTCCGAGCCGCATACAGCTAGTAGAAATAACATGTCTACTCACCCAGCTTGATCACAATTCCCAGAGAACGGTTGCACTTCATAACTAAAGGTCGGTATTATACTTAGTATGTACAGAATAAACGACGAGGTGCTCAACACCAGAGTACAGCGATCGAGGTCAAGATGTCTTACGCTCAGTGCCTTCCATCGTCATTACCGTACGCCCTTTTAGTCAAACACTCGGTCACCTACCAGGCCTGTTACTTGCAGGGGTTTAACAAAAACTGTTCCGGATGACTGGCTCGGAAAGCTTCAATACATGGTCCTAGTGGAGTGTCATCACAGCTTCGCCAGATCCGCTTGGTCGATCGGCAGGGCCGTTTCTTTAAGAGGTCCACCGCTGTGGAAACAGCTGGGTGGCCCCGATATCGGTGGATACCGAAAAACGCCCTGGCAGAAACAGGCCGGTTGACTCACCGCCGGGCTTATCGATAAGAACGTCAATGCGCAGCTCCAATTCACGGATGGAGCACTTGAATGCAAGCCTGACCGAGAGCCTGGCATCGACATCTTGGCTTGCCCGGATTCCAGCATTTTCAGATCGCTCACGGCTCCCGATCCCGACAGCTGCGTATAGTCCGCCCGACTGACCCTGTCCTGATACTAGTCAGCAGACCACCACAAGTGATGGCGTCACAACTACCACAGTCCCAGCCGGGGCCATCAGATCCTCAATCCCAACCACAACCCTCAGACGACTCATCAGCACCCCCCAAAGTCCCCGCCCTCCTCAAAAACGACCCCGCGCGAACAGGCTACGACCCCAGCCTCAAGTGGTGGATGTCGTACTTCCGCATCCTCACGGGGCAGACGACCAACGAGGGCATCTTCCACTACCGCGAGGACCGCTACCGCGTCCACGAGGAGCGCGACTGCAAGCGCTGCGAGGACTACCGGGATTGGCTGTTCGCGCACTCCCCGGTGGTGCGTTACCTGCGGGACGAGGTGCGGAAGCTGGGCGGGGACCTGGACAAGGACAATGTGGTGTGCAAGAGGTGTCCGGCGAGACTGACGGAGGACGGGAATGTGGTGAGACAGAGCGGGGGGTTCAGCCCGCATCACGGGGTATTGATTTGTGCGAACGAGGTGCGAAATAGGGGTCATCTCGAAGATACGCTGGCGCACGAGATGGTGCACGCTTGGGACCATTTGAGGTGGAAGGTGGACTTTGTGGGGGAGAAAGATCTGAGGCAGGCTGCTTGTACTGAGGTGAGTGCCCCTTTCACCATGCCCACCGACGTAGCGGCAAGTGGCTGACATGGATGACAACAGATCCGGGCATCGATGCTCAGCGGCGAGTGCAGATGGAGCAGGGAATCGATAACGCGAGGCAACTGGAATCTAACCCAGCAGTTCCAGAACTGTGTGCGGAAGAGGGCGGTGCAGTCTGTCATGGCCCGGCCAAGGTGTAAGGATGACATGCACGCTGTCAAAGTGGTCAACGAGGTCTGGGACTCGTGCTTCAGCGACACGAGGCCGTTTAACGAGGTGTACCGATAGAGTGAGAGCGATGAATGCTCTTGTATTATGCTTGTATTGTAACGACATCTCCGAGCAGGCTGCAACCCAGCGATACCATAATGACTTGATTGCATAAGGAAAGAAACGATAGACCTAGACGCAGATAACCGACTGCTTCTTATGCAGATCTTGAAAGTCATACCACCCGATACTCCAGTGACCATTCGCCCAACCAATCGCCCAACCATTGTTTACCCGTCGAGAACGCCCGTTTACTCCTACAAATGTTCATTATCGTCTCATCGCCCGTCACCGGTCACTCCCTGTTCGGGTTGCTCGTCCTCCCCCCTTTGGCGCAATGCTTGATGATCCAGGGGTGAGTCTGGACATCCTCAAGGGGCAGTCTCTTCTCCGGATCGAGCACCAGCAACTGCAACCAGTCATGTCAGCATTCACCTTAACCATACGGATCGTTTTAAGGGGAACTCACTCGCTTGATGAGGTCTCTAGCCTCAGGGCTGACAAAGCTGGGGATCGTCATATCGGCCCTCGAGATACGCACCTGGGTCATGACCTGCGTGTCCTCAAATGGCGCCTCTCCCACCAAGAACTCGTACGTCAACACCCCGAGACTCCACAGGTCCACCTTCTCATTGTAGCTCATCTGCTTCCCGGCCTCGCGGCGACTGTTACTCACCATCTCGGGCGGCAGGTAGTCCAGCGTGCCGCAGAGCGTCTGCCTCCGGCGGCTGGGCGCGTGCACGCTCCACCCAAAGTCGGCAATCTTGATCTCGCCGTGGATGCCCAGCAGGATGTTCTCGGGCTTGATGTCGCGGTGGATGACGTGCTTGCGGTGCAGGTACCGCAGGGCGGCGGCGCACTGCGCGATGTACTGGGCCGCCTTCCACTCCGGGAACCGGTTCTCGCGCCGCAGGTGCTTGTACAGCTCGCCCTTGCCGGCGAACTCGAGGATGAGGAAGATGCGCTTGCTGTCGTGGAAGTGGCCGTACAGCTTCAGGATGTTCGGGTGCCGCAGGTTGCTCTGGATCTCCACCTCGCGCCGCACCTGCTTCTCGGCCGAGCTGTTCTGCAGCTCGCTCTTGTAGAGCGTCTTGAGCGCGCAGACGAAGCCCGTCGTGCGCTCCCGCGCGAGGTAGACGCGGCCGAACTTGCCCTTGCCGAGGGGCCGGCCTATCTCGAACATGCCGAGGTGGAACTGCTTGGGGACGAGGGGACGGTCGACGTAGGAGTCGGACGTCCGTTCGGAGAGGGCGAGTTCGTCGGAGCTGCGGGAGGATACGGCGGTGATGGTCTGTGTCTTCTTACCGGGCGAGGACGGGGGAGGCCCGTATTGACGCTGTGCTTGTTGGGAGGGAAGGGCGACTGTTGTGGTAGTGACTGTGTTGATTTTTTGCGACTGGACGTTGACCTTGGAAATGGGTCTGCCGGTCGAATGAGCGAGCTGTTTTGCGGTCGTAGCTGCCAACACCTGTTTGTCACTTATTAGATCAAATGCACCTTGTACCTTGGACATGGAGAGAAGCACCCACCTTCTTCTGGTACAGCTGGGTGCCATCAGGATCGTTCTCGTCGTTGACCGTTAGGTGCTCGAAGCGAGCTTCTAATGTACGGGCCGCCATGGTGTCTGTGGACGGACTTGCAACAAAGAGAAGGAATATACGCAGGCTTGGGTGAGGATATTGGGACTGGAGCAAACTGGAAGTTGAGCGGGGAGCTTCGGACGATGCGACATGGTATTGACTATCGACCTGCGTCGTTGCCGGGCAACCGCAGGAGACTTAACGCCGAAAGCCACACGTCGATAGCTTGGCTCCACTCTGCGAGGGCTATCCTGACTTCATGTCATCAGCACAGCATTAATACGTGTAGATCAAATACAAGAGTTCATAAAATGAACATATTGTCTGTTGATATAAACTGGGATAGGTATCACGGTCTTAAAAAAACAAGCTGGTACTCAGGCGTCAGAGGCTTTGTATGGCGCGCCTCGACGTAACCGACGACGAACAGTCAGCTTGCGGGACAAAGAGCGCAGCCAGAGTCGGATTTATACTATTGCAAAGGTCTGTCAATATTCTGACATGACCATGTAGTAACCTGCAAAATCTGAGAGCTACGTAGTCAATGACCTTGATGTTGTGTACTCTTCAGAAGTTCAATATCGAAATCCACCCAGCTCGCCCGCCTGATCTGTCATTGGCTGATGAAGCTCTGTGCCCCGCTCAACGCTTGGCCTCTCATGGCCGATGTTGACGAGCACACTCACACTCACACAACCTGAGTAGTAAGCAGTTCCATTGGTGTGTGTTAATAGAACCCAGCACAGAGAAGTCACCGTTGCCTATCCCCCCAGGTATCAAACCCATATTCCCAAGATGTCATCCACACCGACAATGCGACCCCCTGCCTCCCCGGGCTCACCCACCCCGAACCTCTCATCCGCCACCAAGACTCATACCCAGGGCCACTTCACCGTCCTCGCGCGGAAACTCCCCATCTCCAAGGCCGGCCCGATATCGGCCATGGAGTCGCGCCTCGGTATCCCCATCCCGGAGATGATCTTCGGCGACAACCTCGTCTCGATAACGCACAACCCCTCGGGCTGGTCCGTCTCCTTCGCCGCCGAGCCCGCGCTGGACCTCGTGAACAAGACGGGCGAGGACATGATCCAGGTGGCGCACGCCAAGGACTGGACTTCCAGCCGGGAGAATTCCAGTGCCGTGGGGATCAGGGAGGTGGTGCGGCCGTTCGACTGGACTTATTCTACGAGTTACCGTGGCACGGAGGAGAGGGGGAGCGGGGGTGGGAAGGGGTTGGTGGAGTCTCCGGACAGGCAGATTCCGCTGGAGCTGTTGAAGCGGAGGGATCCGATACTGTTCTTCGATGAGGTGGTGCTGTTCGAGAGCGAGCTGGACGATAACGGGATCAGTCTGGTGAGCGTGAAGCTGAGGGTCATGGAGCACAGGATGTTGCTGCTGTGTCGGCAGTTCATGCGGGTTGACGGGGTGTTGGTCCGGGTCAGGGATACGAGGGTGTATGTGGACTTTGTGAGGGACGAGGTCATCAGGGAGTATACGGCCAAAGAGGATAAGTTCGAGAATGTCAGGAGGGGACTGATGATGAGTGGCTTGGGGCCCGATGCGGTCACGGTGGCTCTACGGGATGCAAACCAGATTGCGGGTTTGTTGCCTGTTGTTGAGCAGCGGGTAGAGAGTGTTGAGCTTGCTGGTTAGCGAGTGTCTGGGGGTTGTTCTTGTTTCGGCATGAGACGGAGCGTCAGGCGCATATTAGGGCATAGAGATGGCGTTGAGGTGTTGGTTAGGCACTTTGAGATCTACGGTAATGGCTCGTTTATTGACGCGGTACTTGGCCAGATGTCTCAAAGTTACCGTTTTTTCAACGCCAATCAAGGTCACAAGAAAGTTGGAATATTCCTGACATAAACGATCCTATCCATCCCATCTTGTCGTAAGCGAACCCAAAGCTGAAATGCATACAGTTCCCAAGAAGCAAGGTCATCAGAACAACGCCCTTCGACACCTCGTCGGCCCCTAGCGCGCATTCCCGGGCGAAGAAGGCTCCGTAACTTCCTCAAACTCCAGCTCCCACTTATCCACTTCCTTGAACTTTTTTGCGGCATTCTTCAGCTCCTCACCCATTCTCTCGAGCATCATCTGGCTTGTCTCCGGGTCCACTTGCTGCTCCTCCTCATCAGCAGCAGCATTGTCGTCACTGACTGCGGCAACGATCGTGTCTTCATCTTCGTTCTCCTTGTCGGAGAAGGCACGTGATCCGTAAGTGCGCTTGGCCCTCTTGCCCTTGACTGGAGTCTTGCCCTTCCCAGCGGCATTCGAGGCGTTGCCCAGTGGACGTGCAGCTTTCCTACTCCGTCCACGCGGCTGGGCGTATGAGAGCTCGTCATCGTCGTTGTCCAGCGCGAAGGGGTCATCCTCAGCATCGGAGCTGGGGTCCACATGCTTGTGGCGCCGACGAGGGAGAAGAGAGGCGAGCTCGGCAGTCGTGACCTTTGGAGATGGATCACGCTTGCGGGCGCGGCCACGTGGGGCGGACTTTGGTGCGGGTGCGGTGTAGTTTGGAGAGTGTGTGAGAGAAGGCGGTGAAGAGATGTCGCTGTGATCCGCATCTAGTTCTGGCGTTTTCCGCGCTCTAGAAGTTGGTCTCTTGGTATGGTAGTTGCGGTGGGTGAAAGCATCCAGATTCGCTCGTATAACTGGGCTGTCATCTGACGATGTGATGCTGGCGGGTGGTGCCAAGTCTGGATCATTCGGGTCGGGCGTAAGGCCGCGGAGAGGTGTAGTAGGCGGCGAGGACAGAGCCGACTCCTCGCTGTCGCCATCCTCAATGGACTCATGGACCTCGGGGTCTGCTTCCACAGCGACACGCTTCTCGGCGCTGGCATGATCCTCCAATGACTTCCTCTTGCGCGTCTGTCTTCCGGGTAAAGGTTCTCGAGACATTCCGCGAGAAGGCACAGCGGAAGAGCGGCTAGCCGCGCGTCGAACTGGAGTAGGCTCGCCAAGACGCGTGAAATCCCCCTCGTCGGCGCTCTCGGCTCCTGATACACCGCCAGGCTGCCTGCTCGTTGAGCGGTGTCTGCGGTTCGTACCAAGAATACTCGGCTCCCGCTTCCGTCGCTTGAAGTTTCCGAAGCTGAAAGTAGATGTTATGGCTGGGGTATTCGGCCCTCGGCTGCTCGGCCTGATGGGCGCGTCGTCCTTGCCAACAATGCTTGACACGCGCGGCCGGCGGCGGAAGGCCGCGACGTTTAAGCTGGAGGTCTCGTTCGAGTGCTGCATAGTCCCCGATTCGTCGCCGTCAACCAGACTATCATCCAGGTTGCCGAACATGTCGTCGTCCAGATCAAGACCAGATGCGTCGGTAAGTCTAGCGCGTTGCGGGCTTTTCTCGCCGCGCCTGCCCAGCTCCGGAGGGCTGTCGATGCCTCCTGGTGACGCGCCAATCGTGGTGTCGTGTAAACCCTTGACATTGTCTGGCTGCCATTGTTTAGGCTCTGCGTCGCCTCGTCCCTCCGTATCGACATCGGCCCCTGATTTCCTCCTGGCTACTCGTTCCTTTTCGCGATCGCTCAGGTCGTAGATATCACTGCTTGGGTTGGTCGTAGCCTGGACGCGTTGCGCGGTCGGGTGAGGGGCTGTAGCTTCCCCAGGAGCTTTCCGCGCCGCGACGGCGCGCGTCCGCTTGGGTCGAGGCATGGTGTTGGATGCTGTCTCGCGCTCGAGGTATGGGTAAGGACGTATCTAATAAGAGAAGTTTTTCATACGAAGCTGTCGCAAGTGACCCGAGAATATACCAATGGTGCGCAGTACGGGGTGGGGGCAGGGCGATGTGATGTCTGGTGGAGAAAGAAGGCCGGACCGTAGGCGGAAGGACGAAAACACAAGACGCGACTTGGGCTTGAAGCGCGTCAAGCTTCGAGCTCCAAGTGGGGCGCGGGACACAAGCTCGGATTCTCGCATATCTTGGTATGTGCATATGACATTCCGAGTCAGCCATTACCTTCAGTACCTTACCTTACCTGACGGTCCTCACCCAAGGTATTTTAGGCGGGTAAACAAGAAGTACGTATGTCAGTGTTAAGTTACCGCCGATAACTGATACAGGCAAAAACAGCTCAGAAGCACCGTTCAGAGTCTGGTTGGAGGCAAGACGTGGAATTGCATCGCCTTGCATAAGCTCAATAGTCATATTACTGACACCAGCTGTTGTGCTAGCCTGCCTACCTAATCCAGGTTGCTGTACCCTGAGCTTCTGCGCTTGTATATGAGAAGAACGGACAATGAAGGTTCTCGGACTTATATTAAGATGAGATGGCAGTCTTGAATCGCCTGCGGTTGTCTCCAAATTCATCGTCACTTTTCCCAGTAGTAAGCAGTACGTGTAGGGGCCAACCCCCCAGAAGGAGTCCCCGCAGCTGAATCTCCAGTGGCTCCCTTCGTTACGTCACTGCTAAGCCAGTTTCATCGGCCAGCGATCCGCGGGAACAAAACACAAGACCACAAAACACAACATTACCTTACTGTGTTGGATGTCCGTCGTCAAACAGTAGACTCATAAGCTTGCCCAACTCCAACCCTCCCAATACTCAATATGGCAACGCTCCTCATGGCCCGCTCTGCCCTGCGGCGCAACATGATACCAATGAGCCTGGGCCTCACAGCTTCCCTTATGGTGGCCAGCAGACAGAGACCAGTGCGGCTCGACGAGAGAATACCGGCTGCCTCCCGGCCCGTGTCGACCGGTCCGAAAGACAACCTGAACCCGGACATCATAAAACAGCTCTCTAGCGGAAGCATAGCTGGTACGGCTCCCTCCCATTTACAAAACGTAGGTTGGTCACTAACACAGCCGACAGGGTTCGTCACGGGCGTGGTCATCAGCTTGTTCTCCAAGACGCTTGTATTCCTCGCCGGCATAGCCATCGTCGCCATCGAGGTAGGGCTACGTTGCACCGGCGTTATCGTCTACCTGTTCGCAAGCTAACAAGGCCCGCCAGATCGCATCACGCTACGGCATCAACCTGGTGGACACGCTCAAGCTCCGGAAGCGCATGGACTCGTCCAAGATCCTGCGGAGCCTAAACAGGAACCCCGTGTTCAAGCTCTCTTTCGGCGTCACCTTTGCTCTGGCCGCCTTCGCTTCTTTTTAGGATATCAGGTGCCGCCGATGCCTTACTAGTATAATACAAGCATTACCCAAGATGTGGTGGGATTTCACAAAAGTCTAATACTCCGCCGTCTCCCTCTTCAACCACTCCAGCGTCAGCGGATCGTCCTTGAAGTAATCCTCCGTATGGCGCAAGATATCCCGGTTATAGTCGTTCAGCCACGTCTTCTCCGCCTCGGTCAGGAGGCTGGTGTCGATCAGGGCCCGGCAGTATGGCACCATGGTGACGTGCTCGAAGCCCAGGTACGGCTTGTCGCCGAACTGGTGCTTGGTCTTGACCTCGCGCACCATGACGATGTTCTCGATGCGGATGCCGTACTCGCCGTCCTTGTAGAAGCCGGGCTCGTTGGAGATGACGTTGCCCGCCGCCAGCGCCACTTCGGCGTACTGTTTCCTAGTGCCGATGCCGATGGGCCCCTCGTGGACGTTCAGATAGGAACCCACGCCGTGGCCGGTGCCGTGGCGGTAATCTAGCCCTTCTTTCTGAGCGGGTTGTTAGTAACGCGGGGAAGAGATTCCAAGCTGCTGGGAGTACTCACCCATAGAAATTGCCGTGCCAGTCCGTCAAGAGCAAAACCTGTTGTGCCCTTTGGGAATATGGCCATGTCCAGCGCGATGTTGCCCTTTAGGACCAGTGTGTAGTTTGTTCTCTCCTCGTCAGTGGGCGTGCCGAAGTGTAGTGTCCTGGTGGTATCCGTGGTGCCATCTAGATATTGTGCGCCCGAGTCACACAGATAGATGGCTTTCGCGTCGATAACGGAACAGTTGCCCGGTTCCGGCTTGTAATGTATGACAGCGGCGCTGTAACATGTCAGCGCCCTCCAATCAGTCTAGTTGTGGTCCATTGGACTTACTTGGCTCCAGTTGATGAGATGGTGTCAAACGACAACCCGACAAAGTCCTTCTGCTTCTTGCGGATCTCCTCCAGCTTATCAGCAGCCTGCACCTCGTCCAGCTTGACCTCCTTATTGACCAATTGGTCTTCTAACCACGCGAAGTACTGGCTCAGAGCCGCACCGTCGCGGATATGGCACTGTCTCATGCCCTCCAACTCCGTCTCGTTCTTCACAGCCTTGGCATCCCCGACCGGACTGCGGATCTCCTCGGTGTTCTTCTCGCCCAAGGCCAGCTTAAGAGCCCACGATGCCCTTGTTGAGATCAGAAATTTGATGGCCGGCGCCGTGCCTTCACCATACGGCTGCATCGATGCGACGAGGCTCTTGATATCCTCGAAGAAAGCCTCGTACGGCCTCACCATGACGCTGTTCTTGGACAGGTAGCTCTTTGCCTCGTCGCTGAGCTTGGAGCTAACGACATACAGCGTCGCATTATCCGGCGTCACGATCGCATATGAGAAGAAGACGGGGTTGTACGGGATATCGTTTCCTCGGAGGTTGAAGAGCCATGCAATCTCGTCCAGCATCGACACAACGAAGCCCTTGGCCTTTTTCTTGTCGATCTCCTTGCGCAGCTCCTCCAGCTTCGCCTTGGTGTCCTTGCCCGCATACTTCTCCTCGAGCAGGACCACGGGCTCGCTCGGTTTGGGGGGCCGGTCCTCCCCCCAGACAAGGTCGACAAGGTTGTCGGTGACGGCTTCGAGACCAGCTCCGCCGCTCTGTTTGATCTTCTCGTCGAGCTTCTCCGCCGTCGAGCTCCCGATAAGGGACGGGTCGACACCCACCGTCTTGCCATCGGAGGATTGTTCTGCCGTCCACTCTTGCCAGGTCGGCACGTCTTGTAGTCCGGTCTTCAGGAGGAGCCAGTTGCTGTCGAGCTGTTTGGAGGCCTGGTTGAAGTAGCGTCCGTCGGTGGCTAGGGCTGCCTTGTCGAGCGTGATTACTGCTGTTCCCGCTGAGCCAGAGAATCCAGAAATGAAGTGACGTCGGGCGTCACAGGCGGCTATGTATTCAGACGAATGACTGTCCTCGGAGGGAACGACTGTGACCCAATGTGATCAGTAGTTGTTAACTATCCGCTCCGCTGGGACAACACGTACCATAGACGTCGATCTTCCGCTCCTTCATGAGGGTCCTCAGGACCGACAAGCGGCCACTGGTGTCGACAGTCTCCATCTCTTTGGTGTCTGGCGTCGAAGCAGAGGTATATGCTCGTGCTAATTCCCAGACGTGTCCAGTAACTCGTTTAGGCGCAAACGCTCCCCTCGTGCGTGTCCGAGCCTTTGTGGCAGGTTGCAAGAACTGTACTGCCAGAGTCCGTAGAGGAGAAGCGAAAGGGGTATATCTGCATATACAGTGCATGGAGGAGTAGGTACAGAACACTCGAACAAGCAGTCACCACCGAACACAGAGAGCACAGGGGACGACGAATTGTCAAAGGATTGCGGGCAATGGTCTCGGGGTAGCTTAACCCCACCTTCTCGGGCACACGAGCTCAAGGACGCCTTCCAAAATAGGTAGGTCCTTGCTTCTTAGAGCGTCAGTGTCATACTGGTAACCTTTTTGCCTTTCAGGGGGTGCACAAAACTGGGAGACTTCTCTTAATTTAGTATTCTTTCACTGCATAAGGAACCTTACCAAGGAAGAGCGTAGATGACGATAGCTATTCTATAGAAGGGTCGCCGGTGCAAACCGAGGCTTAGATGGATATCCGATATAACGATACATGCCATCATTGACGTACCAATTGAAGTATGCATAATTCACAAAGCAACCTGCTCCCAGTGGGTACTTGAGTTACGCAGATAGATCTAACAAATCCCAGATGGGTTTTCTTTGACTTGGCCTCTGATGTCTTCTTACTTAGCCCTCAGAGAAACTATGAGGTGACACAGTGCTGCGACGGTTCTAAGGTCCTTTGGCATCGGGTGGGCAAAGTCTCGTAGCACCTGTTAGTTCTCACCCAAAGCTCTCACTAGACTAAGGTACCTGACCACAGTGGAGTTCAACTTAACAACCAATTCAGTGCCTGACTCTGTCCACGCACAGAACGGGTATGAACGGTTGCCGTCACGATGGATACCATACCATATCCGACAAGCCTGGCTGAAGTAGAAGGCGTAAGTATCATGCTCTTCGAGATCGTTGGTGGTGATTTACGCTGACTTTTGTTGCAGCTCATCACGGCCTTGTATTCTCCAGGGCCGCCAGACAGGATCAGGCAAATCCAGGAAGTGCTCCAAAGGGTACAAAAATCGCCTGAAGGGTGGCAACTCGCCGAGAGTCTTCTGTCGAACCCGGATGAGAAAATCAAGTTCTTTGGCGCATTAACTTTCATCGTTAAGCTGAACACGGAGAGGTGAGGGCGTTCATCCTGCCGTCCATCCTGCCGCCCACTCAAAGGAAGGGCACACACTGACATTGATCCGTCACTTATAGCTCCAGTCTCTCTGATGAGGACGCGATACAACTGCTCCAGAACCTGGTTGGTTGGCTCTTGAAAGCTGTCGAGGAGAATGCTGGCCCATCGCAGCTCCTGTTGCGGAAGCTCTGCTCAGCCTTGTCGACGTTCTTCATCCACTTCTCTCATCTGTGGAAGCACTGTGTCCGACATCTTGTGCAGTGCTTCGATGCTGGTCGATGCATACCGGTCCAAGACTTCGATGAAGGAGTGCCTGTCTGGATGGCGGCCGACAGCCTGAGCTCGGACAAGCTACAGGCCATGATATGCTTTGCTTCTGACCTTGCCGACAATGTACAGAGGACAGATCCCAACTCAGCCAAGTTGTATGTCATCTTTGAGCAGTCCCCCCAGTATGGCCTACGATAACTGATCCCGTACAGTGCCGACCTCCATTCTCATGCCATGGAGAATGCAAAAGACGTCGCGGAACTGCTCTTCATTGGCATGGATAACACGAGGCACGGGGATAAGAATGTTGAGGTTGGACAGGAAGCCCTCCAGTGTTTTCAAGTATGTTCAGGTTGAGTCCTTTTGCTGAACCCCATAGGCTGTGAGGATAACAACTTTCGAGATCCTCGTGGCTGACGTGCTTCAAGTCCTGGCTCGTCTACGCGCGGACAGAATCAGAAGCGAATGCTATCCTATACGGCCCTCTGAGGCCGCTGTTTGACCAGCTCCTTCGCCTGACTTCGGCGGATGAACTGTGCGAACCAGCTCTGGAGCGCTTGACCGACATCCTCGACTCCCACCCGGCCTTCTTGACTGAGGATTTCTACCGGAAGCTGGCGTCCTTGTTCCAGAGCGAACACTTCCAAGCTCGGTATCGCGCCTTGGTCCAAGGAGACTTTGACCAGGACAATGAGATGTTCATATGGCTTATGATCTCTTACGGTAACGCACGTGTCTGGAAGCTCGTCAAGAGCACTGATCAGCAGTCACAGCTTTTCCTAACAGGTCTGGTCGGTCTTACCTGTTGCCCGGGTTATGTTGCCGCGGAGGATACCATCTTCGCCTACTCCCTGGAGTTCTGGTCGAGCTTCGTGGAGAACATGACTGACGAACTGGATGCTTCGGAAGGTGGACGACAGCCCTGGTTTGACATAGCCATGGGCCATGTCAGGCAGGTTCTCAGCAACTGCTGGCGCAAGATCCAGTGGCCCCCTGTCACGGCGCTCATGCAGTGGGATACCAATGACCGGGCCAAGTTCGTCGAAGCGAGGAAGGATGTTGCGGACCTGCTCGAAGCCGTGTTCGCACTAGCCGGCCCGCCACTTGTCTCCATGTTTGTGGACTTGCTCCTCCAGCATCTGAACTCGGCGTCGTGGACAGAGTTGGAGGCTTCGGCGTTCTGTGTGGCCTCGTTAGCCGACTGCATAGCAGACGATGAGAACTGCGACGACATGGTTGGCAAGGTCTTCTCGGCGCCTTTCTTCGACCTGCTACTTCAGGGGCAAGGCCAAGTCCCGCTGCGTCTGCGTCATACCGCCCTGCAGCTTATCGAGCGATACTCTGACTACTTTGAGCGCCGACCAGAATTCCTGGCCTCTGCTCTGAACGTATTGTTTGGCGGCCTGGGAGACACTGCGCTCGGCGGAGACTCAGCCAGGTACATTGCCAAGCTGTGCTCTTCCTGCCGGCACATTCTTACTGGGGAAGTGCCCGCGTTCCTTGCACAGTTCGGTGCTATTTATAGTGGCGATCCGATTGATCCGCTAGCAGAGGAGAAAGTTGTCCTCGCCATAGCATCCATCATCCAAGCTGTGAGCAACCACGCGGACAAGCTGTCAGCCTTTGCCCAGCTCTTCAACTTTGCCCGGCAGGATATCGAGAGGTCGATACAGCTGGCGGCCAACCCTCAGACGCTCAACCTGGATGATCCTCTCCACAGGCGAGGAATCGACCCTGCCGAACTTGCGGGCAAGCCATCACCGGCGGAGGTGTCGCTTCAGCTAGCTCTGAGGGCCCTGCGGTGTATCTCAGGCATGGCTAAGGGCATGCAATCCGTCCGCGACGGGCCCGTTGACCTCGATGCCCCGGTATCGCCATGGCAGAGAAGCGGCGAACTGGCGGCACTACAGAACGACATCCTCACATTGTTGAACGAGGTCCTCGTCACATTTCCAACGAGCGGAGAGGTAGTCGAGGTCATCTGCAACATCTTCCGCGCCGGCTTCAGCGAGTCCGAACCAGGCCCTTTCGTGTTCCCACCGTCCATCGTATCGTCCTTCTTCACTAGCTTGGCCATAGCCTCACCCCGGATCGGCACTGTCGTCAGTACGGCCTGCTCATTCCTCAGCTCCCTCTTCAAGGGACCACGCGAGCATCTTCTGCCCACGCTCTCCCAGCTCCTACCCTGGGTCATATCCCTCCTCAAGTCCCTCCCCGACCCCAAAGCCGACACCGAACTCACCCAGCACTCCATCGACCTCATCCGCCGCCTAATGGCCAAAGCGCCCCAAGTCCTCTTCCAACTCCAACCCCCGTCCCTCACAGAATTCTTCTTCCTCTTCACCCTCGAGGTCCTCAACGGCAGCGAGCCGCTCCCCAAAGCCGCGGCCGCCGAGTTCTGGACCGAGTTCCTGGCCCTCCGGAGCGAAGACCCGGCCGTCCGGGCGGCCGTCTCGGGCGCGATGGAGCACCTCGGCCCGCTGGTCGCGCGCTCGCTGGCGCGGAACCTGGGAGGGGAGGCCATGCGCAGCGAGCTGGACAAGCTGAGCGAGCCGCTGAAGAAGCTGGTCGTGCAGCAGGTCCGGGCGCAGAGTTGGCTGGAGGCGGCGCTGATGGCGGAGGACTTCCCGAGCGACAAGGTCGGGCCGGAGGAGAAGAGGGCGTTCTTGAAGAAGGTCATCAAGTGAGTTGTCCTCCTGTTTCATTGAGAGTTGGTATAATGTTTGCTGACTCGTGTCCAGTCTCAGGGGGGCCCGGCAGACGAACATGGTCGTACGGGAGTTCTGGCTGGCTTGTAGGGGCTCGAATTTCGCCTACGCTTCGTGAGGGTGGTCTGGTAATATGGGCGGGATCAGCATAGAGTTGATAGATCCTCCTTCTGCGATGATGTTTGCGAATATTTAAGAGTTCCCAATATTGTACAGTGGTCTAGAGTCTATGTCCTGCCACATCTATCCTACATGACTTCCGCATAGCTTACACACCTAACCACCAGACAGTCCCTTTACCACCTTGCAGAGTCCCTCCCACCGACCCCAATCTAATCTCCCTCAATTCGACAACCCAACCGCCCGCTTCACAATCTCCATCGTCTCAGCCGCATTGGCAATAGCTACCGCAGCCCCCCGCGCCTCAACCTCATCCAGATACCTCCCCCCATCCCTCTCCAGAAACGCCCTATACCGCTCCCCAATCGGCGGTATCTCCTCGACCAACACGTCCGCCACCTGGACCTTCAAGTCCTTCAGACTCCCCTTCCCCTCGGCCATCCCCGCCGCCAGCGCCTCGGGGCTCCTCCCCGCGGCGTCGAAGCTGGCCCACAGCTCCAGGAGGTTGGATACGCCCGGGCGCCCCGTGCGGTCGTACGACACGGCGTTGGCGGCGGAGTCGGTCTTGGCGGCCATGATCTTCTTGCGGATCTCGTCGGCCGAGTCGGTCAGGAGGATACGGCTCCGGGGGTCGGTGTCGGATTTGCTCATCTTGGAGGTCGGGGTTTGGAGGGACATTATGCGCTTGGCGGGGGCTGGATGGGGGTTGGTTAGATACTAGGAAGTGGGAGGAGGTGAGAGGCGAGGGGGGGAGGAGAGAGGGGACGGAGGGGAGGGAAGAGAGACGTACAGAGGATCGTCTCGGGCGGAACCAGGAGTCTAGAGCCCGCGCCAAAGGTGTGGTTGAAGTTTGTTGCGCACTCGCGAGCGAACTCGAGATGTTGGCGCTGGTCTTCTCCTACCGGGACGTGGGTTGCCCTGGGAGAGAGGTCAGATACAGTGTGATATGTAATAGAGGGGAGAAGAGAGTTTACCGGTGGACTAGGATATCTGCCGCTTGCAGGACGGGATAGGAGAACAAGCCCAACTTGAGGGATGCCTTTGCTTTCTCGTCCAGGGCTGAGACGTCGTCTGCGAGGTGGAGTTTGCTCTACGTACATAGTCAGGCCGGATCTCATACCCCTGAAGGTAGTGTGGTTGCCCTTACCTTCCACTGTGTCATCCTAGACAGGTATCCCATCGAAGCAGTGCAGCTCAATATCCACATGAGCTCTGAATGACCCGGAACCTACACAACGGCACCCACATCAGCCTCCCCCCCTATAACTTTACAATATCACGGAAGATCTCACCGAGGACTGATAGAAAATACTCGACCTCTCCGGATCGAGCCCCACAGCCAGCAGGGCGGCCAGCATCTCCCGCTTCCACTGCCTCAGCATGGGCGCCTGCTGCGGCAGCGTGATAGCGTGCAGGTCGACGATGGAGTAGAGCAGCTTCGTCCCCGGCTCGGCCTCATTCTGCAGCCGCTTCCAGTTCTGCAGGGCGCCGAGATAGTTGCCGAGGTGAGGGATCCCCGTCGGCTGGATGCCGGAGAAGATCACGGTGCCATTTTCTGGTCTGATAGCCGAGACTTCGGATGCCGCTTGGGATGCTGCTCGCCGCTGTGTGCGCTGTATCTGGTCTAGCAGTGGCCTCAGCCGAGAGATCCTAGGTGCCATCGCCGCATCGACACAGTGAGCTGAGTCCTGATTGATTTATCGTGATTTCGACGGTTCGCGACGTCCCAACGAGTCGGACTGTCAGCGAGAAATTTTGGCGGTTGAGCGTCGTAAAGTTACAGCGGGGTCCACCCCCTGAAGGCCCGACGAGACAACTGAGAGCGTACGGACTGTGCGACAGGTAGGTCTAGGAGATGAAATAGTAATTGATATGTTCCGCTTGATGTGCCTCTGATACCGCTGTGTTCGCGGTAGAGATCGAGTGTGCACGCCGGTCGTATGGAGCCTCTCTTGACTACAAGCGTCTGATCATGCTCAAACTTAGTATAACCCAAGGTAGTTTATGGTACTGTACAATCTACACGTATACTACAAAGTATCACAGCTACCTGCCATGAGAGAGCCTGATCCGCTCCTTGTCCAAGAACTCTTGGATCTTCTCCACCGTATCGTTCTCAGGCCTGGGCTTCTCCCCCAGATGCTCCCATTTATCCTTGAGCAACCCTTCTACCTCCTTGACGCTCTCATCCATAGCCTTGCCCACACCTGTAGTCAAATTAGTTTCTCCGCCGCATACTCTGGACGAGAGAGATAGATCTTACCAAGCTTGCTAAACTCCCACACATTCGCCTTCATACCAATCCCGTAATACGCGTGCTTCTGCAGGAACGCGAGCCAGACCTGCACCGTATCCGGGTGTCCGTCGCGGATCTGGATCAGCCGCCTCAGGGTGATCCGCTCAAAGTTCTCCTGGCTCTTCTTATAGATGAAGCTCGACCGGGGAACCGTCCACCGCTCCGTCATCCGGGGCAGCGGCACGGGCCCGTACGCGGGGAGGCCCAGGTAGTAGGCCGCACGCAGCGCAAAGTCGCAGAAGAACTCGAGGTTGCGGAGGGTGTAGGAGCGCAGCTGCAGGTCGCACGAGGGCACGCCGTACTCGGCCTGGCGGCGGAGGGGCTTGAGGTAGAGCGCCGCTAGGGAGCGCGGCATGCGGGCGCCGCCGGTCTTGGGGAGGGACTCTTGGATGACGCGTTCTATTTCATCTTCGGGGTTGGCGGAGGGAGTGGTGATCGTTTCGGGGGTGATCGTTTGTGGGGTGGCGGCTTCGAGCGTAACTGGTTGTCTGGTAGGGATTCGTTAGCAAGGCCGGCTCGAATGGATGCTGGACCTGATGGGCCGCGGGACTGACTGTGACCATGCCTCAGAGCCTGGCTCATCATTTCTGCGGCCATGTTAGACACTCTCCGTTAACGCAGTTATCCAGTCAACCTACACCGAGGCATGTGTTCGGAGCTGTCCAGACGACGATATGGAGGCTCGGAGGACGGTCGCGAGTGGCTGCAGTAGTAAAGCGCAAGGGTCAGCATTGGAGAATATGCAAAAGGTAGGATATAGAACGCACTAATCTCTTCTGCAGCAATGGCCGCAAGGGCCGTATTAAGGGTGGCATGTCGTTCTGTGTCGTGTGTTGTCTAGATGCCCTGTTCAATGGCTCAGGAGCACATCGCGGTTCAAGAAGTTTTAGCTTGGCGCTGCTGAGAGCTGCGAACACAGCGCCCGTTATCGATAAGACCCAGGATATCTTCAATCGCACGGTGCTACTACGGTAAGCACGTGATGAGTAAATCTGAGGTAAGGTGCGTCCCGAAGTCTTGCTACGACATGACAAACAATTTGAACAGAAGATTGTGCGGCCATTTAGTGGTAGTGATGATGATTTTATTGAGCATTTGTTCATAGTGGCTCACATTCAATCTAATTTCCTCCCACATCCTCGGCAAGCATGCCTTCGATGCCGGTCGGGTCGTGCATTCCGCCGCCGAGGTCAGCTTCTTTCATTCTCCTCCGAATCTCCACGCCTGGGTTGAATTCGGGCTTGAAGCCGGGCAACCCATGCTCAGCTCACATACTGGCATTCACAAATCGTAGGCAATGTACCCATGCCTTGTTCCAACGTAAACATGGAGCAATACGGCTTGCCGTTGTCTGACATCCAGACGCACCCACCTTCCAGCCGTTCAGGCAAAGCCGGACTCTGGAGATTCGCTTTCACGGAAAGTGCGTCAAGTATCGAGCATGGTTTTCCGGTGCATAAGCCCGGCATGCTGTCACACAGCCTCGCTGTCCAAGCCACGCCGCCCACCTGGGTTGTAGGCCGGCTCAGAGCCTGCGGCCACCAGTCATGGTCCAAGGTCTGAGACGGACAATGCAGCAGCACATCATCTGTGTGAGGGTCCAACACGCTATCAGGCAGTCGTGTCTGCCGTCCGGTGTCGCACGTCAGTGGCCCAGCAGTCGTGAATAGCCGATCAATCCGTGAACAGTACCCAACCAGCAGCGTTATTTTGTGTGTACGGTTTGACACTCAAATCTTGCTCACCCCTGCTGCCTCCGACGCCGGGCGACAACCTTCTTGTAGTGGGACTTCTTGCCGCTCGATTTCCGCTCCTGGATCTCGTTGTACTTGGACTTGAACTTGGAGAGCGCCTGCCCGGACGACAGTACCTCCTCGACCAGAGTCCGCTTCCGCTCCTTCTTGGTGAGGCGAGCGCTGTAAAACTCGGTCGGACCCTCGACAAGTGTTCCGACTTGGCTAAACTCTGGGAACGGAGTCTTGCGGCTGTCCTTCTTGAAATGCTGCTTGCCGAGGGCAAGGACATCTCTCATTTTGAGGATCTGGAGGTCCTTCTTGGTTGCTGGGTCCGTCCGCGGGAGCCCGTACCATGAGGGCCCAGCGTTATCCTTCACTGTCTGAGATCGAGTCAGCAAGGGTAAATCCAGCTATTCGCAGATAAAATGGACAGATAAATATGGTGTTCCTTAAGAGTAACTATGATATAAGGAAATCATTTTGGTGCAGGCATTGGTTCCATAACGGAACCGTGGCCTGCGTCATTTGAGTTTGGGATAAAGTATCATCATCAGGATAGGGCAGGGCAAGGCAGGGCGGGAGTCGCAACATCGTGTATAGGACATACCTTCTTGTCCTTGATGACAGGTTTGGGTACGCGGACCGACAGCTCTTTGGCTTGCTTGCTCTGGTCCTGGGGAGGCGTAGAAGCTGTACCCGGAGCTGCTGGAAAAGCTGTCTCCGCTGTGACTGCGACCTGGCTCTGGTGTAGTAGCACCGCAGACTTTCCGTGTCCGTGAGCCGCCAGTCGAGACTCAGCTTCAGCAAGAAGCTGGTCGATCTGATCATCGGACAGATCAGTCATTGTCGTGGTTGCCATCTTCAACCAAAGTTGGCAGAAGGATGTGTAGAGAGAACGAACAGAAGGAAATACCCCAAAAGAATTTTGATGTAGAGAGTGGAGCCCGCTTTGTGGTGGGGCCAGCTACAGTCCCCTTAGCAGTGTATTGTTAGCTGGCCTGTGCGTCTCAAAGTAAGGCTGGAGACCACCTGCCTCAGGCCACCTTCATGCGTCATCCTTCGAGAGCTGGCATTTTGGTGAGCTGGCAGTTGGCTGCCGCTTGTGTCGGGCCACACTTGGCTGAAGTGAGAGGGAGCCTGCGCCACAGCTCGCTGGGCTGTTCTTCCATCGATGCCCAACCCTCTTTCCATTGACCGCCAAATCATCGTTTTTCTCTTTTCCCTCACAACACGTTCTCGTAGATCTGATCAATCGTCATTAGACTGAACAATCAACCAAGATCTTCGGTCATCCCAGTCTTGGATATAAAAAGGTATGCATTGTCCACTTCACCTGTGATTTACTCCATCGCAGGGTTGCGGCCTTTTCCAATCAACCATCATCCACCTGGGCCGAATTTCACCAATCATCTCATTCACTTCACTCGCTGTTTCTGACTGGCTCCAAACGAGCACCGAGTCGCCAAAACAGGAGCAATTTTAAACTCCACCATTGGCTTCGCTCTGCTGAAGGCTTCCCGGCCAATCATTCACAACACAGCCAATCTTTAAATACAATCAGGGAAGGCTGACACTGGCAGGTGAACGACTGACGGGAACCTTGGCATTGCAGTTACAGCGAAAGTAAACAAAACTCCGAGACAGACGGTTTGCAGCTCAGGACCAGCTATCGCATCCTCCATTACAGCCGAAGTAACGCAGAGCATCATACCCCGCAAATACAGCTGCAGCTCACCGCCCTACAAGTAACGCGCTATCCTGCACCGCTCACCCGATAAACCACGCGACGAGCCTTACTGCACTAATAGCTGGCTCGCGCGACAACTATCCCGCCACTCTCAACTAGTCGCATAAAACCAATCCCAACATGGATCCGCAGAACCAGCAGTCGGCACCGGGCAACCGGCAGCAACAAGGCGTTTACGACACTTCGCATGGAGGCCACTATGGCGCAAGCGCTGCGGTTTGTTTTCCTCTCCCATCGCGTGTGTCGCGTACCATCTAGCTAGCTAACCGGCGCAAACACGACACCAGCTGGCCCAATCGGGATTCGCACCCTCAGAGCTGTACACGGGAACGTGGGCCAACGTGCACCAAGGCCTGAATGGGCAGTACAAGGACATCCTCACGACATACTGGCAGCAGACCATCAACCACCTCGAGAGCGACAACCACGACTACAAGCTCCACCAATTACCCCTCGCCCGGATAAAGAAGGTCATGAAGGCCGACCCGGAAGTTAAGATGATCTCGGCCGAAGCCCCCATCCTGTTCGCCAAGGGCTGCGACATCTTCATCACAGAGCTGACGATGCGCGCCTGGATCCACGCCGAGGAGAACAAGCGCCGTACGCTGCAGCGCAGCGACATCGCCTCCGCCCTTGCCAAGAGCGACATGTTCGACTTTCTCATTGACATCGTCCCGCGCGAGGAGGCCGCCTCTCAGGCCAAGCGCAACGCCCAGGGCACGGGTTCGGCCCAGACCGCCGGCCCCGTCGCGTCCGCCCAATCCCAGCTCCCCGCCCAGCACATGGCCGCGCCCAACCACGCCGGCCACCCCATGGCTGCTGCGCAATACGGCATGGCCGAGCATGGCCAGGCCGAGCTCGACTACCGGCAGCAGCAGGCCATGTACCCCGGCCAGGTGCAGGCTGCGCCCGCTCAGGGTTATGGACAGCCGCAGGCGCAGATGTACGGCGAGATCGAGAACATGTACGGGTACACCACGATGCCGCCGCAACCAGTAAGTGAATCTCGATTGCTTCGGACCTATAAACACGCTGACCACTCGCAAATAGAACGCCTAGGAGGCGCCAAGCGGAGCATCGTCGGTGCCAAGTGCGGCAACGGCTGTAAACCAGGGTGCAGTCCTCGACCAGAGACTCGGTGGTTCCGGATCGCAATCTGACCAGGCAGCCGCAGCGGATTTTGAGTTGGTGGCCGCGGCTCTCAAGGAAGAGCTGACAGATTAGCTGGATGGGGATGAGAAGTGACTGAGTTCGGTTTCGTTTTGGTACTAGGTGCTAGGGTATTCGAGTTGAGGGTTTCGGCGCAAAGCAGGATAGGATATGGTATTTCCGCTCTCCCAGACCGGAGGGGACAAAATGGCCCACAGCCAGTACGACAGAACAAGAGCTTGCCACGGTCGCTTCGGTTGTTCGATGGTAGGACAGGGGGCACCAGGCATTCATGATGACTTTTCCAGATATCAATGTAACGATTTTTCACTGCGTGGACCGTGTCACTAGCGTGCAAAATTCCGGTCGCTGGCCAAGACCGTCCTGGAATCCAAAAGAAGAGCTTCAAGCAAGGGGTATCCGCGGGTTAGGCTCCGTTCGTAATGGTACAAAATGTGGAGATTGAGTTCATCTCAGGCCGAAGCGCGAGGAGAAGTTGGCCAGGGTCGGGGCTTGAGCTGTCTTGGTCGGTGTCTCGACTGTCTGGGTGAGTCTACGTCGAAGTAGGTTAGTGGTTTTGTCAAACCTCGGGATGCCACAGGGGTCTAGAACGCACTTCTCAAGTAATATAGGCCCGTTCATAGCGTCGACACGACCGTACTTCTTGTTCCTAGTCGAGATGTCGAAGAACTCGTCGTGGTTGTCCGACTCCATGAGCGTAACGGTCTGCTGGAGCTCGTCGAGGTTCTGCTGCAGCATGAAGGCGTTCTCCAGGCTGGCGACGAAGTCTGTCAGGAAGCGGACGTCCTTGGACAGCTGGGCGACGCCGTTGGGGTTTATCTTTGTGACTTCGGGGGAGAGGGGCAATGCCTGGACGCCAGAGTTAGTGGCTGGTGTGCGGAATGGTTGGCATGGGGGAGCGGCTTACCAATATCTTATTAGCGGCATGGCTCAGCGCGTCAAAGTAGATGAGCTGGTTGATCTCGCGGGGGAGGCCGAGAAGAGTCGAGGTCATGATGGTTGAGAGGTAGCGCGTCAAGGTCTGCATGTAGCTGCTTGCACCTGTTGGCGGCGAGGGGGCCATCCTGGAAGGGAAGTCAGTGGGCTGTGTAACACTTTCGGGATCGAGAGGTCCAGAGACTCACCAGTCATACTCGGCCGTGTCCACAAGGTCATCAATCTTCGAGTTGACGAGCTCGAAGATGCGCTTCTCCGCTGTCTTCTTGTTGCTACGGAATTGTTCCGTGGCACGAAGCGTCACTGGGCCGCCGGCGGATGTTGACGAACGTGCCCGGATCAGAAGTTGCTCCAGCTCCTGGCACGCAAGCTCGAAATGCTCGAGGTTGATGAGGATCTGTACAATCTGCCCCAGGTACTGAGAGCTAAGCCTCTCGACCAGTGTTTTGCAGACCTTTTCGGTCAACAACTCGTCCAATGACTGTTTTGCAGTGTCAGTAAGATCATCGTGTCCGACTACATGCAAAGATAGCTGACCTTTCTCAGTGTCTCGTCGATGATGTTCGGATGCTCGAAGTTGTCATCAGAGAAGAAGTAGAACTGGTTGAGGAAGTTGCGGATATCGATACAGCACAGCGGGTACATCTGGGAGAAAGGAAGCACGCAAGGGAATGTCAACTCCTCGGGCGGCTTGTCGGACGTGAACCAGCTGACGTTGAGCACCTTTTCGTACTCCTCGCGGTTGTTGATGGCCATCGGCATGTAATCGTCGGTCGAGACTATCTCCTGGAAGTCTTCGCTGAACCGTCTCTTGAGCAGCTCGGCGTACTTGTGGAACAAAGTCAGCTGGAAGCTGTTCAGCATGCTGACAGAGTAGCCCCAGCCCTCCATGGTCTGGATGAAGAGCGCAATGACGAGCTTGATCTTGAGCAGAATCTCAGCGTTGCTGATCTCACTGAGGGCTGCGGAGATCAGGGTTATGGCTGTCTGGCACATGGAGTCCCATAGCTCGTCGACTTCGATAGCAGAACGCAGCTGGGGCACCCGTCGCATCGTCGCCTTCTCAATGATGGCAAAGCCGGCGATTCCCTCTAGTAGCCCGCCGAGCGAGTTCTCGTCTTCTTCGGCCGCGAGGTCAACTGCGCTCGGCATCAGGAGTTCTCTCTGCCGTCGCCTTGTCGCCGCGTAATCTGACCGGAACTTCTCCGTCTGGTTGAGGGCGTCGTGGATGTGGAGAGCTTCGTAGAGGGGTTTGAAGTCGACATGGACCTCTTCATTGTCCAGCACATCGTATTCGCTACTCTCGTCAAACACTAGCTCAATCGCCGAGTTCAGCTTGAAGTGGCTCAGGTATTCGTTCTCTTCCACCCGCTTCCGTTGCCGCTCCCGTCTCTGTTCGGTGTGGTAGAATGCCACCTCGCCCAAGAACTGCGACGTCTCTCTGATCCTGTACAGCCAGGTATTCAGGTCTGTCATGACCGCCTCGGAGATGGCCTTTTGTGACGCCGGAATGGACTTCTGGATGAGATCGGCCAGTCGGTACTGGTTCGCGTACTTGTTCTGTATGATGGGAACCAAGTACTCGTTCTGCAGGTCCTCCAACGACTTGAGCGCCGCGTAGTAGCTCTTCTTCCGTATCAGCTCGTGCGCATTGTTGACCGCATGCAGTATCTTGAGAGACTCCTTGAGCGAGTCGGATACGTCGGTGATGTTCTGCCGCACCCCGCGCGTGTCGACCAGGGACTGCTTCTGCTTCGCCAGCTTCTCCGTGCTCGCCTGTATCGACTCGTTCAACTCGAGAATCTCCGCCGTCAGGGCGACCGTCCCCTCCCGTACTTTCTGTAGCTGGTTCACGGACCCAAGGAACTCCTCATGCTTCGTCAGGCCGATCTGCTCGATATCGGCCTCGCGGTCGTCGGCGTACTGGGCCAAGCTCTGCGCGAGCGCCGACGTCCTGCCGCTGTTCGTGGCATCTTTCAGGACGGGTATCAGTCGATCGACATATTCCAACTCGGAAGTCGCCAGGATGATCTGAGAATTGGTAAGTACGGGTCGTAAGCAAGCTTGGCAAGCAGCGTCACCAACCTGATTGACGGCATCGCCGTAATCATCCCAGGTTTGGGCTTTCCGAGGCATTGTGGCCGGAAGAAGCTCGTATGCTCCAGTTTGTGTATAGTCATCAACTTGTAGCCCATATCATCGTGGGGTTATTCTCAAAGGTATTTGAAGCAAAAAAGCAAATGCACATCGCTCAGAGCTCTTTCAGTCAACTCTTAACAGTGTCTCCCAAACAGTCGGTGATGGAAACTTGTGGGGGCCGATGCTGCCGCATGGTCCAAGCGCAACTAAGCTGCCGGTACGTACCTGAGGCCCGTGCTTGGCCCTGGAGACGTCGACCATCCTGGTGATTCTTTGAGCGGCTCACACCTTGATTTCACCTCGAGACATGATCTCTCATCACCCGGAGCGGCCATTCGACTTGGCTCTTGATGTGCATCATGCTGTTCTCTTCACCACGAGTCATGACAACAGATGAAGCCAACAATCTGAAGAGAAAAGGAGAAACGACTGTCAAAAACGTACAACATCAGGCATTCCCCGGTGGTCACCCACCCGAGTACTACTCTGACGATTACTAGCTTGTCTCTGGGAGAGCGGACGGGATCCCGAATTTTCCAAGTATCTATGGTCGTACGTGGCGGACTGTGGGAGCTTTACTGGTTATATGCTCGGGGATAGTAGATGCTGAGCCATTGCTCGCTGTGTTTCCCCTGAAGTTATGCCACGAGCTGGTGAGACGCGGTTTAGAAGCGCTTTATCCCGCTATATCAAGTTTTGATGAAAAGGGGCACACTGGCCTTCTACACATTCCAAGCCCAGCAGAGATTGACTTTGGATCTTGGGCTGGCTAGGCTTACAGGTGATGGACATCCGATCCCTTTGAGGGTATTCAACCATGTCTCGCGATAAGTCAATGACTAGCTGCTACGAAATCAAAGTGATCTGTTAGCATTAGACTAACATGGGATTAGATGGCTGAAAGGCTTAAAGCTCTCCAAATAGCTCGAGGTGGAAGTGGCCTCCTTGACGTCTCTTTCTCAAACTGGGTTGACTGGTAACCCACCTTCCGTCTCCTGCTTACCTTACCGGAGCAAGATGTGAGTGGCCTCGGTTGAAGCTCGCCTGCCAGTGGTCAGCTGGTTCGCTAAACTTGGGAGTCATCACTTCACTGGGCGAGCCGGGTCCGACCATGCTTGCCAGAGGAAGGCGCTGTCTGGAGGAAGGTACCTGCTCGCAAGGTTACCGGCTTTGCTACCTCAAGGCAACCATGGAGTTCAGAAATCTCGGTCCTGAACGTACCTTGGTCGTGAGGTCAAGGGAGCAAATCCTCAACCTACCAAGTGTGCTACTTCGACCACAACCCGATTTCCACTCCTTTATGACCTGGAGTGAGGCGGTTACCAGGCTTTTCATACATTCTACAGTTCAACTACTTGGTTTAACTCGGTCCTGGTGTTTGAGCATAGCGTAGGGGGGACTGGAACTTTCGTACCATCCCCTATCAAGGACGCTCCTTCCTTCACACCCACCTCGCACAGGCAGTCTCGCGTATTTCAACAACTCTCCTCGTGATATCAGCATCTCACCGGCAATCTCCTACTCCACCTTCCAGTTTGATACTGGGATGCACTTCACTTGGATGAGCGTTCCTTCCATTTGAGATCAACTTGGACTCCAACAAAAGCAAAAAAACCCCAACAGTCAGACTGCTCTTAGATTATTTCAATCCTCGTACGTTCGCCTTCAACTCTTTCCCAGACCAACATCTTCGAGTCAACCTAACTTGCCAGCTTGTTGCGTGGTTGCGAATCAGTCTCCCCCCCCCCCCCCCCCCAGTCCAGTCGATCCAGCCGCCGCTCTTGCGGTTCCAGGTTTTTCTTGTACCGATTTCAGTATTGAGGGTTGGACACACTGTCAGTCAGCAACGCAACTTCGGTTTCCTCTCTCTCTCGCGTCTTTTCAAGCAAGATGTCTCAGTCACGCGAGACGGCGTTCAACGCATCGTCGCCGCATTCGTCCACTGGCCATGCCGACTCGTACAAGAACGAAGGCACTCCGGATACGCGACTCACCGCGTTCTCCCCGGAGGACGGATCTGCCAGGTCGAGCAAGTATTACAGCGCCCTTACCCTTACCTCATCTGATCCTCAGCCTTTACGATTCCCTGGCAAACCGCTGAACACCGGCCTCCGTCCCTCTCTGAGCCAAGCCGACAAGGACCCCTTCACTACTTCCCACCCCTCGGACAAGCGGGAGCAGCGGCTGTCTCCTCTTGCCAGCGACTTTCAGCCCCTCTCCCTTGGTTCCGGTGGTCGTGTGCAGCCAGGCACCCTGGCTCTGACACGCAATGACGGCCACTTCGACCCAAACCGTGCCCTCTTCTCGAGTCCTTCCAACGTCGCGAGTGGAAACGGTGTTGAGTCTACTCGGTACGTCATTATCGCCTCGTCCAGCAACCAGGTCGTCACCCCAGCCGACGCGAACACGCTGTTCTCTGTAAGTTCATGCCAGGCCGTGCGCCCTCACATAGGTAGCCTTCTGCATGCTAACTGACCATCAGCACCTGGAGAACCTCTGCGGACGCTTCAAAGGCAAACGATCCATCCACAGCAACGGCGATAAGGTGTATGTTCGGTTCACGAACCTCCACGATGCCTGCACCGTCCATGCCAACGCACGCTATGGTGGCCATGACTGGCTCGTCGATTTCGTTCGCCCGGAATTCTGGCTGGTAAGTGTTATCTCTAGCCCCGTCTACAAGTCCCTAGCTAACATCGTCGCAAGTTGCTCAATCCCGGTTCCAGCGATGATGTGGCTACTGAAGGCCAAGTCATGCTCGTTGTCGACTTTGGCAGAGAGTGCACTTTCAGTGACGTAGAAATGGAGCTCTATCTGTACCGCCTGCTCGTAGCCGAGGCAGACATCTACCGCTTCGTGAAGCAGGGCAATTCATCTCCTGCTCTGCTTCGCTTCTTGGTGGAGTTCTACGATGTCGATGAAGCCACTGCCGTCATCACCAAGTACAACGGGTTCGCTCCTCCTGGCGAGGTAAGTTAACTGCGCTACAGCACATGCCATATGTACTAACCAGAGTACCTTAGGGCTTCACTCTTCACCTGTCCCCTAATAAGCCTGGCGCTGGCTCGTCACACCCGGAGAGTGCTGCAGAGCACCCGACCTCTTCCATCCGGCGCAACTCCCTGTCGGACATCGCGTCTACGTTCCATAACATGACCTTGGTCAACCCGTCACGGTCTATGGGTACCTTACTAGGCAGCGGTCGTCCCGGTCTTGCAGACATGGGCATGCCTCTTGCACCTCAGGCTGGCATGTATCCCCATGCTCTGATGTATCACAATCAGCCTCCTGCACCGAGCCCCTACATTTTCGACAGCTTCCCCAGCCATCCTTCGACTCCTTACCATCTTCCGGCCAACTTGACGACATTCGCACCGTTGTATCAGCCTGCGAGCCCTGGTCCGGCTGTCCCCTATCAGCCTGGCTATTCTTCTCCCAGGACTATGGGTCTGATACGCGCGGATGCGCGCCGACAGAATGCCCAGAGGGTCAACCGTTCACCCTACTTCAATGCCGCGGGCAATCACAATCACGTCGAGATCAGCCGCATCCGCGACGGCATCGATGTGCGCACCACAGTAAGTCGACTCCGGCCGGAAGTGATACTTCAATCTTGCTAACTCTGCACAGATCATGCTTCGCAATATCCCGAACAAGGTTGACCAGGCCATGCTGAAGCGCATCATAGACGAGTCCAGCTGGGGCAAGTACGACTTCATGTACCTGCGCATCGACTTCGCCAACGACTGCAATGTGGGCTATGCGTTCGTCAACTTCGTGGATCCCCTGGATATCATCGACTTCGTCGAGGCTCGTGACCACCAGCGCTGGAACTGCTTCAAGAGCGACAAGGTTGCTGAGATCTCCTACGCCAGTGAGTGTCCCAGTTGCAGTGGTACTGCGCTCTGCTAACTTTCAGAAGCCATCCAGGGCAAGGACTGTCTGGTCCAGAAGTTCCGCAACAGCTCGGTCATGCTGGAGGCTCCTCACTACCGCCCCAAGCTGTACTTCACCACCAATGGCCCACGTCCTGAGCTTGCCGGCCAGGAGGAGCCGTTCCCGGGTCCAGACAACCACTCCAAGATGAAGCGAAGCTGCGAGAATGCGGAGCACGTCGGCCTCTTCACTCCGAATGCTGGACAGCACTTCCGTGATGAGCAGCGCCGTCGCCGTTCGCAGTACGACCGCGGCACTCGTCTCGCTGCTCTGGAAGAGTACGACTACGAGAACAACTTCAACCGCTTTGCCGGTCAGTAAGCGGGACATGGTCCTCAGCAGCTGAGCGCCATGAAGAAGAGCACGCACATCTTATCCAACGATCTTCGCACCACGGCATCTGCTAATTTTCGGCCTGTTTTGGAAGTTCTCGGCCTTGTCTTGCTTTCTACACAAGGGACATGTTCTGAGTTGTATCGGTCTGTATCTTCATGCTGAATTTCAGCGGCCGGTCGTGTGACCACGAGATCTCGTCTCATTGATCAAACCACGAAAACAGAAAAGAGGAAGTTCAGTGTATCTCTACTCAGATCGGAGGCATATTTATCCCACCCCGCTCTCTTGACGGCAGGTGGCTTGGCTTTGGCAATAGTTCTCGGGGCGCAGGGTCACTTGGACTAGTCCGGAGACACCATCGGAAAGGTTTGAGGCGGGTCAGGAAAGAAGGAGGTCATCGCATGCACACCCTAGTTTGGTGTTGGAACTCCCGGATGGATCAGGCCTTCTTGGAGGCTCCGATATCATCCTTTCTGTACGCTTAGACCAGCCAATCGTCAGCCGTCGCCAGACATAGCTTTGCTTTGGAAAACTTTAGTAGCGCTGCACACCATAGCTAGCTGGGCAGCAGATAATCAAGCGGACTCCACTCAGAAAGGTGTTGCAGTGTGCGACTGGCAACACTTGCTCCAAACTCATGATTGCACCGGTTGGAGATGCATGTCAGCCTTGTAAGCGGAGTGATCATGAGCATCTAACTCGCAGCCTGCCACGCTGAAGGCGCTTGTCGTACGAGACAAACTGAGCAGTCGAGGCTCAGGGTTCACCAAAGAGGCCTGCAACAAACGTGCGCCTAGAGACGCAGAAGCGCGAGCAACTGGCATGCAAAGCTGTGCCGTGTGATCCTTTCGATATAAAAACGGTTAGTTACAGGAAACGTGCAACTGTCTACATCCCTCTTGTCTGAACGCCGCCCCTTGAACGCCAACACCAAGCCCATGCTGTAACCATGTCGCACATATATTCAGCCATTCCGAGTATCCTTCTCCCACCGGCTTCAAACAATCCTACCCAGCAAACAGCGTATCCTCGTCGCGCAGATACTCTCCGCAGTCGGCCTGCCTGAAGCACACGATGCCCGTCGGGTCCAGCCTCCTCGCCTCGGCCGTACTCCTGGCTGTCACGCCGAACCCGAGCGGCGTGTCGTTCATGCTGTAGACCACGACGCCCTGGTGCTCCGGGCAGTCCTCGCTCCACCGGCCGACGTGCGCCTTGACGATGTTGCCGCCGTAGAGGAAGGGCATCTCTCCGTTTGCTATGACCACCAAGAAAATTAGTCACATTGTCGATTGGATGCATATAGGTGAGGAGGTGAGTGGGGTAGAAAACTCACACTTGACCCAGACCTTGTACCGGGCGTGCTGCGCGAGGATGGGTAGGGCCGTGATGTGCAGCCGGAACTTGCCCGTCTTGCTGAACTTGCCGAGGCAGGTCCCCAGGGCCAGGAGGTTTTCGCGCGCGACGTTGCTGGCGAGGTTGGCGATCGAGAGGCGCACGTAGTAGACCCTGTCCCGGACGAGGCGGAAGACGTAGCGGTCGGCGTTGGGCGAGTCGTCGAGCGGCGCGATGAGGTTCTTGAGGGAGGCGCCCGTGTAGTTCGCCAGCTTGGCGAAGAGGGTCTGCGTCTCTTGCTCGGTTAGGGGACGCATGGTGGGAGAGTCCGGGGTTGTGGGCTGTGGTCCGTTGGTTTGGGGGGTTGTATGAGAGGGTATGGACGTGCGACGGTGGTCGGTTTGGGTGGGGGACTTCTCCTCGTCGAAGCCAGCCAAAATTTTTGGACAAGGGGATCCTTATCTTATCGCTCTAGCAGGTCCCACTGTTAGCCGTCCCTGCCAAGACAGACCCTGTCAAGCCTCGCACCTTCTTTCAACGACAATGCCTCCACACTGGCTTGCATCGTCGAGCCGTTAAAAGGCATTGGCTCGCAAGCTAAAGTAACTAGGTAGATGCAACCCTCCGCCTATTTCTACACTCTATCACTGGAATGTTCTCTTGGTGCATGTGCATTGCAGCTGCAGCACTCAGTTATGACTCCATAGGGTGGGCGAACTAGCTACGAACTTGAGCACTGATTCTTCTCCTATCTTAGTTGTCTGTGTTGCCCGTTAAATTTGCGGACTCGACTTCGAGAGTTTGTCATTCCCAGTGCTGACTAGTCATTCTCTGTTTCTTGTTTTGATACGTTCAATCTCTTCTCCAGTCTTATCCCCTACACCATTCCTCGCACTTTCATTGTCAAGGGCAGTTGAGTGAGTTTGCGATCCCAACGAGTCAGCGACAGAAGTGGGCTGTCCTGAGTCTCGAGCAAAGCCGAAGCCAAGATCTGAGTTGACGCTCTTCGCCATGTGAATCTGTGCGATGCTCTTTGCGCAGTCATTCCTGTCATAATAGCTGTTTACATCTTCACTGTGTATGCTATTCCTCCAGCGAGGAATACTACGGTTTCTGTTCCTTCTGCTGAGCCTCTGTGAACTGGGATTTGAGATCCGGCATCCTACAGGCCAAGCTGATCGCTCATCTATAGACTTCTTGGCTGCTTGGTCTAGAGTAACTCTCGTTCTGTCATACATTCTTTGTACCTCATGTCTCTCAAGGCGGAACATACGTACGAACATGAAGGACCTATGGAGAGACGGTTCAGACGATGATACAACTTAAGTAAGACCTTAAGACAAGCCCGACTCCTCCTTTAGCGCACTCGTCATTACGATATGGGAGCACATTGGTTATCTGGACTGGGTACACCTTATACTAGACCAAGAAAGCTGTCCTAGTCTCCGACTACGATAAGGTGCGGAAGTTCACTGAGCACGGAGTACTGAAATGGACCTCATAAGGAATCCTGCGGATTTGGGAAGAACCTTGCTTTCCCGGCCCAAGCTCAAGAACTGCTGGACTGAGGTTGGGTTGATTGGCCATTACTGTTATGTTTTTTATCAACTCAAAGAAGCCTCTCAACCCTTGAGCAAGATGGCTGACCACCACAAAATCCTGGTTTCTACCAAGGAGGCGTTCGAGGAGAACAAGGCGACCAAATTCGAGGACCTTCGTCCCGTCCCTTGTGCCAAATGTGTCCGTCTCCTCTTCGCCAACAAGGCCGGAGGTCTATGCTACAAGGCCCCTTTCCATTCCCGCTGCTGGTCTTGCATGCTCTTGGGTGCGGTCTGCTCTGAGATATAAGCCAGATCCTATAAAAACCACTCGGTACCTCTAATACACTGCTGACAGTAGTGTAGGCCAGCCGAGACGAGAGACTACGCCACGATGCTCCCGCATATGATCATTAATTGTGCCTCCATGACCGTGAGTACCAGTCATGTTTGATTTTCTTTGATTTTCTTGCTGAGCGTTGTAATAGGCAGTCTATCTTGGGCCTCCGTCAGAAACTGATGATGTTGGCAGCCCTCGCTAAGATGGTCGACATCGAGGAGAATGCGTCGGTGGAAAAGGACTCGCAAATCACTGAAGACAACTCGGGCTGAGTGGTTGACGGATTGGCTAGACAAGGAAAGGTGTTCGATCATGACTGGATGAACAACACCTAAAGAGCTTTGCTGGACAACAGTGGCTACTGGCTAGATTTGCTGGGAAGTTTTTTGCTGATGGACTGAAGTTCTTGAAGTTCTTGCTGATGGATGACGTTTCTTTCACAAAGTCTGACTCAGTATAGCTAGTTGCTGCAATCACAACGGGCTTCCATTGCTGGGTTCTTGTTTACTTGATTATATTGTCGAAATGATCTTCGGGCGTCAGACTGTTGCTCTCTTTAGAACATTCTTCTCGCGCCCATCCAGGAATAGAGACCCGGGGCCCTAAAATCAACTGATGTGTCTGTTGACCTGTTGGTCCATCCCTCCCAATGTCTAATCTGGTCCTCCACCAAGACTGAGACGTATGAGGCACAGACCGCCACGCAACGACATCATTTTCTTTAACACCTGACTTACTGCCTCTCACTCTTGCCTTGTTCCTACCCTTCTCTTTCCCAACCTCTTCTGTACTGTTGCTCCAGTTCTTCTCCAGCTCTACTTTCCACCTTGTCATCTTTTCTTGTTGCTATCTTACCACTATCCTTAGACGAAGACTTCAAAGCATTCAGCTACTCGGAATACAAAGCCCTCACCAGGAACAAGGCTACCAAAATGCCAACGCTAAAAGTAAAGGGGGTCTCTACAGCCTCCGTCGAAGGCGAGACTAGGCGCACCTGCGTTGTGTATAGCTTCCTTATCACTCTTCTGGAAACACCGTCTCTGACTATCTACAGTACATTCTGCTGGGACGAAATCCCCGAGCGCAGCCGCCCCAGCTATATCTGGTGTCTGCGATGCTGTATCGACAAGCTCGAGGGCAAGTTGAACGGACCATGTCTACGCACGCGGGCCGAGGCATACCGCTGCTACAACTGCTTGCATCAGTTCAAGCAGTGTGTCGAGATGTGAGTTTTTCTCCTCTTGTCATAGGCGGACAGTTTCTGTTGCTGACTTGTTGAAGCCCGGAGTTCATCACGGCCTACGGCGGAAATCTGCTCTTCGCTGAGGGCTACGAGGACTATGTAAGTTGACTGGGCTAAGTCGTCTGCTCCTCTTTGTTTACCTCGATATAAGTGCCATCGCTAATCCCACGATAGCCACACGGATGTATGCTCGGGCTACTCAAGGAGTATCTGGAAGATCTCTACGATGAGTCCGATACCGAGTCGGAGGAAGAAGAGGATGATGAGGACAAGCGCCTTGAACAAACCGACCAGAAGGGCAAGAAAGCGGCCAAGGATGGCAGCGCCAAGGGCAACGCGGAGAAGGACGTCGACGACACCACGGACTCCCCTCCGTCAGATGAACTGAACTCCGTCGAGTACTTTTCCAGCGACGACTCGTACGAAGAAGATGAGCGTCCTGTTCGCCGTATGCCGTGGCGTGAGCAAGACAAAGATCACTGAGCCTGGAAGAAAGTTGATTCTCACCTACTGGCACCGGGGGCTTTAACGTGGAGTCGACTGTGATTTGGCGATTGTGCCTCAGAAACACTGAACGCCATCTTGTCGAGCTAGCTTGAAGGATCAGTTGCCAACAGGAGAGTGTCACTTCCCTGATAACTGGCCGCTGGAGTTTGTCAGTACTAAACGTGCTCCGGCCCTTAAACAGCCGCGTATGGTGTCAATCAAACGATCGGTACCGAGGGCAAGGAAGGAATCCCTTAGGCATGTCGTGTAGCACTAGAGACCCGACGCTACGGCATGCAACGTTGCTAGCGGGCACATTGCTGCCATGATCAAACAGGTCGACCCCGGCTTATTCCCCAGGGCCACTCATCGAGAGCCTGTTCACTTGCTGCACTTAGGTTGAAGGGCGGTAAAGCGGCAAAGCGGCAACACGGATATCACGACACTAGCTGATCCCTGAGGTTCCCATTAACGGTGAACGTTTGTCATGGCATGGCACACCATTCGGATGATTGTTATTCTCTAAGTATCTCAGAGTCTCCTCTCTCGTGGAGCAGTGAGTCCGGTTGCATGTGGATGAAGCTACCATTTGTTATCGAACACCTTGCCATCCACTCAGTTCACCATCTCCTTAACGGGACTTAGGTGCGCCCTCATCCCGCCAAAGACCGTGCCCCGTCGCATCACGTCTCGGAAGTTATTCCCCGGCGAGATCTTGCCCAGCACGTACTCATCCCGTGTCTCGACGCGTGCGGGTACCAAGATCGAGCGTCCCACCACCGCCTCCATGCCTTGCCACGCGAACGTGATGGCCTCCTTTACGCCCAGGGGAATGCCGGCCTCGTCCAGGAGCATGATCTTCGTGTTCGGGTAGCTTTTCTGTATGTAATCGACAATATTCGGGTTGTACGAACCGCCGCCGCACATGAATATCTCGTCTATGTCCTGCCGGGGTGCGTACCGGCGATAGTGGTCAACGGTGCTCTGGGCTGTGATGCGTGTGAGCGTAGCCACCACGTCGTCTGGTGACAGACCCTTCTGCTTCCCTTGCTCGATTATCTTGAAGGCTCAGGTGTCGCGGGAGTCTTCTCTGCCTGTCGTCTTGGGGGGGGTGCTCTCGAGAAGTACTCCAATTGCAGGAACTCGTCGACGATCTCCTGGTCGACAGTGCCTCGCTTTTCCATGACGCCGTCCTTGTCATATTCCTGGACTCCGTTTGTGTAGTAGCGCACGGCGGCGTCGATGTAGATGTTGCCGGGACCAGTATCGAAGTCGTAGCACTCATCGACACCGCCCTCGCTGTCGGGTGGGATAAAGCACACGTTTGCGATGCCTCCTATATTCTGGCAAGCTCGAAGTTTCGTGGGAAGGTGTAAGAGCAGAGCATCGAAGAACGCAATCAGGGGCGCTCCCTGACGCCCGGCGACTTGGTCACTGATCCGGAAGTCTGTCACGGTAGTGATGCTGGTCCTTGCGGCGATTACCGCTCCCTCGGCCATGGATAGCGTGGTCTTTGTCTGGCCCGCCTTGGGCATTGAGAGATGCCATATCGTCTGACCGTGGGATCTATGACATCGATCGCACGCATATCGACCCGTTTCTCGGTGGCGAAGCGGAGAGCGGCATCAGCGAATGCTTCGCCTCGAAGAACATTCACCTCTGCCATCTCTTCGGGACTTGTGCGATTGTGGAGGATCATGTTCATGACGCGCTTCTTGATCGTCTGTTCTAGCGGAATCTCGCCGTAGTTGAGAAGCTCGAAATGCACCGGGTCGGAGGGGCTCTGCTGCCTGAAACTGCAGAGGGCGCAGTCGATGCCATCCTAGATTCACTGGTAAGACTCCTTTGGAGTTATTGAATGAGCAAAGGTTGATATGCTTACCATGGAAGTGCCGCTATTCAAGCCCGGGACTGTGATATCGAGAGGGTGTTCATCTTGAGCTCCTCCATTCGCACCACTTGCAATAACATCGCTGTCTGTAGTTGGCTCCATTGATCAGTCTGGATACGAGAGATGGTCAGGATATTAGATTCCGTTATCTCTTCTTGTGCAGACTCAGTTAGTGGTTCTGGTTTGAGAAATTTACCAGCAAGGTTCAAACAGATCTTTGTCACAGCTGCAGAATTCCGCTCAATGAACGCGCCAGATCTTACACACTCCGTTAAATTCCACAGCAGACATCCAAGCTGACGGACTCTTGTTGGTAGTCCCGTCACTAGGCGCCATTGAATACCGGGTGTAACCCGTGGCCCGAAATGGCAATTGACTACAAGCTCGTATCTACGGCCGCGACATACCCGGGCGACCCCAGGTCTGCATGTTTTCTCCGCTTCCGGGTTCATGCTTGCTCAGGCCTAGACCTTAGACGTCTTAGTCAATCGTCTACATGGCGGATATAACGGGGAGTTGAAATCGAACCCCGACTCCTGCACGCTCATGCCTGAATCCAGACAACACCTCTGTTGGTCCAGACAAGATGTGGGCGACCGGTCGCGCTGATAGAATCACAAAGTGAAAATGGCAGGCGGCCCAATCACCAGCAATCAAGCGAATACCTGTAAGCGCATGTGTTCCGACCCAGTGCCAGGGAGTCGGGTCGAGTGAGCCGGTTGGAGTGTTGCAGTCTTGTTATATATCGGCACTGTCCCAGCACGTCGCTTCGCGCTGCTCGCCTTGGGACAAGGACAGACTCTGGGACATCAGCCTTCTGGGCTCCTGAGCTTTCATTCTTAACTGACTGACTGACGATAGTGAAACATCCGCCATGTCTGCAGACTTCCCCGCCCCGATGGATAATGCCGACGTTAAGTCGGACTATCCCAGAGATGCCGAAAAGGAGTTGAACCTCGAGTCGGCCACTACCGAGCCGGCGATTGATGCGATGAGCGAGGTCTTGCTTGACATCGACCCTGTCATGAGTCGAAAGATGCACCTCGTGAACAATGTATGTCCATACCGCGCTCAGAGAACGTGCCCTGGAGCTAACTTCGGACCAGACTCTGGATGAAGTTGGCTGGACAAGGTTCCATATGAAGCTCTCTTGCCTCAACGGTTTTGGGTGAGCTCTGGCCCCATCGTGATATATTTGTTGCTAACACGAACCGCTGTGTCAAGGCACGGCGTGGATTCCCTACAAGTCTCGCTCCAGGGCATAATTGCAGGCCAAGCTGCGTTTGAGTTCAGTCCCTCGTACGCAAGGTCACTGACAATTGCCTTGTACACTGGCATGCTTCTTGGCGCTCTCTTCTGGGGTTCGACCGCCGATATCATCGGCCGCAGGTTCGCGTTCAACGTCTCTCTGTTCGTTTGCTCGGCCTTCACCATAGTCGCCGGGGCGGCCCCAAGCTGGAACTCCCTTGCGTTCTTTGTTGCCTTCGCCAAATACGTGCCGCATAATAAGCAGTGGCTTATTACGTGGCTCGCTGCTTGGTGGGGCGTGGGTTGCATGATCGATGGCTTCGTGGCCTGGGGGTTCATGCGTGAGTTACCCCTTCAGTGTATCAACGACTGCTGTTTATGCTGACACTTCGCCGCAAGCCAACTTCAGCTGCCCGGACCGATCGGTCGCGCCGTTTATCGAGTGTACAAGAGCCAGCAACATGGGATGGCGATACGTCTTCTTCACCATTGGTGCCCTGATTTTCGTTCTCAGCGTCCTCCGCGTCACCATCATCCGTCTCAAGGAGACTTCCAAGTTCCTGCTAGGTCAAGGTCGTGATGCTGAGTTGGTCAAGCATTTCCAGGGCTTGGCGGCGAGATACAACCGGCCTTGCTCCCTGACGCTAGCAAAGCTTGAAGCCTGTGGTACCATCAGCACCGCGCATAAGAAATCCCGATGGTCGCTCGGCGAGTTCTTCCTCCACGTGAGCAGCCTGTTCTCGAGTACAAAAGTCACCATCACCAGTGTCTTGCTGATCCTCTCTTGGATGATGATCGGTTTGGCATACCTATGTGTCGCCTTCTTGGCAGTCGTGGCGTTCTTAGTATCCATGATCGATGAATGTGCTTGGTCTTGCTCCGAAAGCTCGGATTGTGAGACGAATCGGTGAAAAGCTTGCCTGCGAGCTCCTGTGGTTGAGATGGCGATGGTCGGGAAGCTTGGACGGTTGACAAAGTTCAGCTGGGGACAAATTACCTTATCTATAATGATCAGCCTTCGAGTGAATGTCGCTTTACCGTGGAAATTGTGGGGACTTGCTTTTGTGAATGCTTGTGATGGCTTCATTGAAGAAGACCCTACAACTGAGAGGTGAAGTGTCCAACGCAGGCTGGCCAGAGCACATCACCTCTGACTGCCTTAGACTACCTTAGCAGACGAATCATCCAACCCATCATCTTCTCAGAGGCATGTGCTGGACTGTACGCGCACAACATTGAAAAGTAGTATGTCATGGTGAGAATTTCGTTGTATCGCCATCGAGTGACGAGAAGCACCGAAAAGATCTAAGGCAGACTTTATAGACTCTCGGAATCTCAACTCTCGAATAGTACCGCCCTGGGAACTGGAGGCGCATGCAAACACTGGCTATAATGTGTAAGAATTGTTCCCCCTTTTTTTGGTAGTTACACTGCATGTACAGCTGGTTTCTACCACGCCACAAGTTTGTATCTCGTAACTCAGGACGTCGGTTCTGGTGCTAGAAAGTCCTATGGGGAGAAAGTCCTTGGGGATGCAGTTTTTCTTTCAGGCCATCTCATGCCTAGTCCTCGAACAATGCTACCATTCCTAGATCCAGAGCGAGAAACAAGGAAATGTAGGAGATCTACACGTCTACGATAAGCTAGCTGAGTGATATACCATGCCAGTAGCCCATCAAGTAAGCTTCTCATGACCAAAGCTAGTGTTGGCGCAATGTGTTTTCTGCTTAGTGCTCTGAGTGTTTCCGCTCTTTTGTTTCTGCTTGTCAGTCTCTCCGTTCTTCCTCGCATCCTCAGCCATCAGCGAAGCAGCATTTTAGCAGCCTGCCATGGCCTCCTACACGAGCCGCTTAGCCTAGACTAGACCTGGGACGCACTTGGGAGGACAGCCTAGCTGCCATTGACTGATCAGCGAGAACCTTGCATCTTGGTCCCCACTTGTCGTTAGCTTACCTTGACTGACTGCTCCGAAGTGCTAAGGGGGTCATGGGCGGTGCGTGGAGTTTCCGATATATAAGGACAGTAATTAAGTCCACACTCTGGTGTCACTGGCTGGAGGCGCGCGGAAAACCGGTCGTACTGTACAAACGGTTGCTCCCGTTCTTTGTCAGTTGCACTGTATGTACAACTGGTTTGCACCTGACCGAAAAATTTGATTGTCGTATTTGTAAGTCTGGAGCCAGAAGGCCTGTCACCTGGAGCCCCGGTGTTCCTATGGCTTGCTAGTGTTGGCTTGTAAGACATGATTTGAAAAAGAAAGATGTATTAGGCTAGCATCGAATACGGGTCACAGTCAAGGTCACTGTTCAATGGCAATCTCAGAAGGTAGGACATTCACACTTGAGTCACGTAGAGAGGCAGGAAGTATCACATTTAGTTCAGTGCGCGAGCGCGAGTTCCGTGTAGACCATGATAAAATATGGAACCCACGCAGATGGTCAGCAAGTCGGGTCTGATGTAGGGCGTAGTAAGCGTATGCCGATCCGACATGAACGGCTGGGCGCTCCTTCCGTAAGTTCCGTTTGGCTTTTGTGTTCCAGACCTGCCTTCACGCGGAACGGGTTTGGTACGCTGAGCCATTGCTGGTCGAGGTTCCTTCTCTCGGAAAAGGCCATTCATCTTCTTTCCAATTTATCTCTACCAGCAGAGCGAAAGCAAGGACTAAGCCACTCCTTCCTCTTCGTTACCTGGGCTAGCTCGCTCCAATATCCTTCACCCTCTCCGCCACCGATTTCCTCTTTTTCTAAGCTAGGCAATCAGCTACTACGTCTAGCCATTAAGTATGTTCACGACCTCACGCGGACCAAAGCCACCGTCGGCCGAGCTAAAACAGTCGGCTCGCGCTGGCGTCAAGAAGAGGGGTGTAAGGGCATCACCACGCCGTGGTTCCAAGTCGTAAGTACAATTCAAGCTTTCAAGCAGAAAAACCTGGCTAACGGTAGAAGCAGCTCGCTTCCTCCTGGGCCCATCCGCGGAGAGCTGAACAGCGTCCCTTGCCAACGCTGCGCCCTTACAACTGGAGTGTGCTATGCTACCGCCAAAAAGGTCGATGGCTGCTATGACTGCGCCGACCAGGGCCTCGACTGCGAAGAACTGTGAGTTTCACGGCTTGAAGACATATAGAATGTTGCTGATGGCAGTACTAGTCCTCCACCGGCAGTCGAGAATGGCAGGGCGCTTACTGCGGCGATGAACTCCGGTGCGGACCGTTTCGTGAGTCTTCCACAATGGTTGAACTGCGTCTGGCTACTAGACGTCTAACTCTCAAAGTAGACGACAGGCCTTCTCTCTAGCAATCTGCGCAACATACTCCAGTCCCTCATGGCCCAGCCGTCCGAGGATGAAACAAAGCCTGCGAGAAAGCGCTTGGACCGTCCCGGTTGTGGCAAATGGCAGCGTAACGGATGGGAGCGGGAGGGAGACGAAGACTTCGGCAGCTCCGATGACGAAGCTGCCAACGCACAAGATGACGGCGATATTGAGGAGGATATTGAGGAGGCAGATCACCAGGCGGAAGTGGATGCCGCTGCCGAGGATGTCAGAGCTCGCCGCTCTCGTGCTAAGGAGCTGTTTGGAGAACTAGTGGACATTTTGATTCAGTAAAACCTTGCCAGGTTGGTCAGCAATGGAGAACGTTGGGGGAGACTTGGCTAGCAGGGCCGAAGACAAGGAGGGGTTGAGCTGGTGTAGAGGGAATCAGTTTTCTTATTTCGAAATACCGGATGGCAAGTGACCAGTTTCCTTGGAATTGTTGTGGACTTGTGGCAAGCCTGTCCCGTCAATCCTGCAGAATGCAAGGCAAGAAGAGTCAACGCACTTGAGCTGAGGATTAGAACGATCCAAGAATGAGACCAAAATGACAGACGACAGGTATACGGAAGGTAAGGTAAGACGAGCATGAAATCTCTGGTGAGAATGATCCAAGTGCTTGAACGTCTGAAGAGGCAAATACAGACGATACGAGGAAAAGTGCAGAATTGCTTGCTTCCCTTTCAAGTTTTCTGTACCGAAAGAGTGAAGTCTTGTCGTTTCCGTATCAGAAGATTTCCCAGCAGGCTGGTCAACACCGAGTTCCGGACGTCTGCAGCGCAAGGAGCTACGAACCGCAGGGTACCAATCAAAGGCCTTGTGAGCTTGACAGCGCGAGATCTCAGAGTAAGTAGCACCAAGCCCTTTCATTGTGTAGGTGATGATCAGATATTGCATGTCAGCTATGACCACCCTTAGGAATTCCTGCCGTTCAACTCAGCACTGCTAGTTCCTCCCAGTCCTGGCCCGGACTCCTGGGTCGCACCTCACCAGGGCACCGACTGTTAGAGACAGACTCCAGCTTAGGAGAACCTGAACCACAATCTAGTCTTCAAGTTTGGCAAGACTTTTGTTCCATCTACTCGCACAACTATTCATTCCCTGGTAAAAAAATATTTTTTTAATTCTATCCCAGTATTATTTTTGACTTGCACTCATCTAAGAGAACAGAACAGCCTCCAGCTCATCAAAAATGGCAGATACAGCCTCCTCCTGTTCTTCAGAACCGGAAGATTTGTAGGCTCAAGACTGTACGAGAAACATTGGGAGGACGCCCGACTAAGCTATGATAGGCATTTGCTAAAAGGGGCCAAGTCTCGTCACAGTCCACCATGCTACAACTGTGCTTATGGCGCCATGCACTGCTACCACAGCGTCCGAAGCAAGTACATAGGTTATGGCTTTCAGTGCTTGCCCTGCGAACGAGCTGGCCTTCAGTGCATCGAGCTGTGAGTTATCACCCGGACAAACCAACCTCTTACTGCACATCTAACGTTCCTCTCAGCCCTGACAATGTGGAAGTAGAGGGGGTTACGGACGACCTCTATGCCCTCTCCCACCCCTATGATTCTCCCGCTCCGCGTCCTGCGCCGTTTGTCAGTTTGACGCGGCGGCTGCCATGGTTCCACCGAGAAGTTTTACTAACGCTAAGAGCAGAAGTTCAATACCATCGCAGAGTACGCTGGCTACCTTTGAGGCCTTTTGGAGAAGCACCGTGTCTGGAGGCCCTACGGACAACAAGCGCTCGCCAAGGCGAGGCACGCGCTCACTGAGGAGGGGGGTTCGGCAGCCCAGGAGAAAATAGGTTCCCCTGGGCCCGAGGCGGACAGGCAGCCACTAAAGATGGAGCGAAGCGACGATGATAAGCGTCCGGGCGATCAGGATGAACACCAAGCGTAGAAAGTGGCCAGAGCAGAGTCACACAGCGCCTCGAAAGGTAAGCAGCCGCAACATCCCGTATGGCCGCACATGTGCCCACGCTGTCACACCCCCTTCAAGTTCAAGTACGCACTGGAAGACCACATTGCCTTGATAAACGGGCCTGGCGGGTGCACCAAAGTCGATAACCCGGCAAATTTCAGCATCAAAGACGCCTTCGACGCAGCGGAGGTCCTTCGGTAGTCCGAACTTGCTCCAGACCCCTTGGCTTTTCTGAACCCGCTTGCGGCTCCAGGACTGGATCGGAGTCTCCTCGATGCCAAGACCACTGGTCTTAGTCCCGGCCCCTCTGCACCGGGTGAAGCGGGAAGTTGCCGGGACCAGTTCAAAGAGCTTGGGGACGAGGCGCGGGAACGTATGCTTGAGGCTATGAAGCGTTTGGACCAGGCCGCAGACTTGCTGTTTCCCTAGACTCGAGACCCTCGTGTTCTTGTCTTGTGTTGATATTGGGTATGGCGTACGTTGGCCCCTGTTAGCATCCGTTGACGCATTGAGGAACTGGACGGACGTTGGTAGGGTGCAGACAGACGGTATAAGTGGCTTTTTCGCTGAGGTATATCTTAGCTGGCTCTGGAGAGATTAGAGTCTAGACCTTATTTTTGTAAGTCGTTGTAGCTTAAGAACGTCGGTCCTTAGACCCTACTCGTTCGCTTTTAAGTTGTTGTGTCCGGCTGTCCCTTGGTCCCACCACTTATGACAGTCTGTTAACGCAACCCCCTTTTGGTACATAGCTCAGCGTCCATGCGTGTTTGCCCGGATCAACTACTTTTTTTTGGCACAGGATCAACGAAATACTGACTCACTGAGAATTAGGAAGCATTTAGCAACTCCAGCGATCAGCCTCGGCGCAGAATGCTGTGATGACCAATCTTTGCAGGGTTAGGGTAGGAGTTCACTAATCATGAGGTGTCTCTCCGAAGCATCGAGCACCTTCAACTTCGAGCCAAGATTCGCTATGTCGACCTTTAGGACGGAATCTACGTTCTTGCGTTTACGACGAGCCTGAAATGATAGGCTTTACAGCGGTGCCCTCCAATGTGCTTGGCGAAGAGGACCACTCCTCAGTGCGATCAGTGTGTGGAAGATACCTGTCTGCTCCCACCCTGACAAATTCTGCTGCAGTTTTGGGACTATATCAGTAATTCCAGAAGATCTTTCTTGATCTCTACGGCATGATGTCTTGTCGAGCAGTAGCCAACTTCGTTGACCACGTAAACATGCTGCTGCCTCTTGAGCAGAACGACATATCCGGGAAGTTATCGCGGAACCGATTTCGGTATCAGAGCGTCTAAGGCACCGGGCTGAGTCAGTACCGCCAGAGACACGCGAAGACATGATCGCGCTTTCTGGTGGTTCGCTGTGGGCATCTACCTTGGCCGCGGAGCTGGACGGATGTCAACTCGCCACGGACGATGACCGTCACTAATCTCGTCCCAGTCCGTGGGTGTCACCAGGTGTTGTGAGTATCACAACTTGGTCTCGCCATCGAGTATATATTTTGTCCACCCTCGCACACTCCACGTCGATACTTCTTCCTAGCTCAGCACTTCGCCTCGTCTAGCAACACAGCTCTAGCGTAGTCCCAGCAGCCCCAGGGTCAACAACCTGAGCGTTTAACAACTACAATTACCATCTCCCACCCACCAGCCATCACCATGTCCTCCCTCACCGGGAAATCCTACCCCGTCATCCGCACCCTCAACGGCAAACTCACCTCCACCCCCGTCACCATCCCCCCACTCGGCCCCAAAGACGTCCTCATCCGCATCACCCACTCGGGCGTCTGCTACACAGACTACGAGTATTCCCGCCACGGCGCCGCCCTAGCCCTCGGCCACGAGGGCGTCGGCGTCGTCGAAGCCGTCGGCGACCGGGTCACGACCCTCGCGCCGGGGGACCGCGCCGGTGGGGGATTCCACCGCGACAGCTGCGGGGCGTGCGGCTACTGCTTGACGGGGCGGGATATCCTGTGCTACGACAGGGTCGTCGTGGGTGAGGGGGACTATGACAACGGGACTTTTGGGGCGTACTACGTCGGCAAGGAGGGCTTCGTCCACAAGATACCCGAGGCTCTGTCGAGCGAGGATGCGGCGCCGCTGCAGTGTGCTGGGGTCACGGCTTATGCGGCGCTGGTGGGCAATGTCAGGCCCAGGGACAGGGTAGGTGTCGTGGGTATTGGTGGGTTGGGACATCTCGCTGTACAGTACGCGGCTAAGATGGGGTGTGAGGTTGTCGTGTTTAGCAGCTCCAAGGATAAGGAGGCGGAGGCGAGGGGGTACGGGGCGAGCGAGTTCGTCCAGCTGGATGAGCCCGAGAAGGTCTCGGCTCCGGTACAGGTGCTGCTTGTCTCCTCGGCCAACTATCCCGACTGGAACAAGTATGTTCTGTTTCCCCGACCGTCGCCTTGCATTGGTAGCTGACCGGAGTGACAGATTCGCCAAGAAGAACGTCCTGGCCAGAGACGGCATTATCGTACCCTTTGCCGCGCCCACTCATGGACCGTTGACATTCCCGTAAGTGGTCAGTCTGTTATCGAGAGGCTGGAAAGGTGACTGACGACGTTGGTCATAGTGCCCACCCCTTCTTTTGGCAGGTCTACCACGTCCACTCCAGCCTGGTCGCCTCCAAGGCCACACACCAGGACGCGCTCGAGTTTGCAGCGCGCCATGGCATCAAGCCCGCTGTCCAGTTGTACGAGTTCAAGGGACCCGAGACTGTCGACAGGGTCTTTAAGGACTTGAAAGACAATAAGTTGAGGTACCGGGCTGTGCTCAAATTCTAGAGGGTGAAGAGTAGGGGATTCTTGAGTTGCCGGTAATGTTTGGGTAACTTCACAAGGTCGATAGCCGTCTTTAATAGATGATAAGTGAAACCGTTATACAGCCACGAGAGACACACTTGTCGCTTTGCTGGTTGACCGACTTTGTCTGCCGAGCTGCGCTGCGAAGGGGAGCAAGGAGACAACTGCTACAAAGTGAGCTGAGGCACATAACGTGAGGAGGCGATATGTGTGTACCTGTATCATTCTTGGAAGTTGCAGTCGTTCGCAACATTGCCCAGTTCTGCCACTACAGACGGATTAAGAGTATAAGATATGCGTGTCATTGCCCCCTTGCGGTCACTCTAGCATGTATCCTATGCTCTTCCCCTGGTATCCTAACGTAACCCCGACGTTGTAATGCAGATCGAAATGCAACCTGTGCGAGCAAAAAGCTCAATTACCTGGCTGGCTAGCCTCCCCTATAACGCCGATGAGTGCACGCCCATATATGCAATAATAATCAGATAAAAAGGATCAAACGCCGGTCAATCGCTTGCACCCTATGCCAGGCTACCACGAGCCGGTCTCTTTCTCCTCCAGCTCTCTCATGTACTTAGCAAAAGTCTTCTTGTGCGTCTAGACACGTTGTTAGCCATTACACCGACAGTCATCCCGAGGCAACTTACCATTCCAGCATAGCGGCCATCCCGGAGGACGCATATGTACCGCAGGCCAAGCTTCACAAACAGTTCGTAGACAAGATCCAGAGGAGACCTGATATCGAGAGCAACAGGAGCCGGGTCGATGTAAGGGGTGAAGTCGGTCTTATCGACATGTCCATCATCAGAATCGTCGATGCTCGGCACGTTGGCCATGAGACAGAGATCCGATCCCTCGTTTTCGAGATTGTCCAGAGCGAACTCCAGATCCGGTGCGGGAATGAGGCCGACCAGGATGTCGTGTCGGATGATCGGTAGTCCTCCGTCGAGCTCTCCTGCCTGGTGTAGTAGCTCCAGCTTCTTGCGCAGGCTGGTCGCCGGGACCAGAGGAGATGATGAGATGTCAATTACTCGTTCACGGCGCACTCGCGGTACGATATCGGCCAGCTCGCCGGTGAATATGGGTTTGTGCTTGTTGTTTAGGAAGGGGTAGGAGTTCATCTCGGTGAGGAGATCCTGTGCCTTGTTAGTCGAGCACAAGCGCGGCGGCGGCCAGGACAAGCTATGCTTACATAAATGCTGAGCGGCTCGATCGCATCTGCGGTCCACTTAGCCACAAGGATCGCGAGCGAGAAGGGCAGCACGTAGTCGAGGCTACCGGTGAGCTCGAAGAGAATGACCGCCAGCGTGACAGAGAGACGAGTTACGCCACACATCGTGGAGCCAGCAGCAATCAAGCCGTATATGCCAGGCTGGATGCACGTCCCATCGGCCACGAGAGGGCAGCTTCCCCAGACCTCCCACGAGGGAGTTGCCATGACTACCCACTGCACGACGTGGCCGATCAGGCGGCCCATAAGACCGCCAACAACCATGGAGGGAACGTATATACCGGCTGGTACTTTCTGCGTCACTGTCAGCATCGATTCCAAAAGTCCCCAGAAAGAAGGCACTCACAATTCCGAAAGTAATGATCGTCAGTAGACCTTTGACAAAGAAAGCCGAGAACAACCTCCATAGTATTGGGGGTATCTCTTCGATGCTCGAGGGACAGATACCCAAGTTGTCCAGGTTGTTATCCCGCTCGTCACACGGGGCAGCCAAGTTGTACAGGAGTTTGGCAACAGGCAGCTTAGTCAAGACGTTCCAGTAGCTCGTGAGACCTGTTACCAGAGCCACCAGAATAACCTCCAGGATGGGATTCTTCTTGATGAGTTGGATGCCGCGGAACTTCTTCGCCCAGTGGCGCGAGGCCTTGATGAAGAGCGCCCCGGCTGCGCCGCCAAGAATACCGACGAGCACGAAGGTCCCGAGTTCGAAATACTCCCAGTCGACGTTGTAATGGACCTGGAACAAAACGATTTTGTGTGTGCCGTAGGGGTTGAGGAACTTCAGCGTCAATGCCGCGGTGATGCAGCAGAAGAAGGTCCGGAACAGCGTCTTTGCAGGGAAGAAGTAGGCCACCTCTTCCAGACCGAACAGGACGCCACCGAGAGGGGCGCCGAAAGCAACTGCAACACCAGCGGCAGCGGCGGCCGAGAGGACCTCTCGTCTCTTGGCATCGTTGCCATCGTACTTCTTAAACAGCCGACAAGCGACATTGCCGACACAGGTAGCGATGTGCACATACGGTCCCTCCTTTCCGAGACTCAGTCCGGAGGCGACACTCAGGACTAGACCGGCAGACTTGATGATCAAGGTCCTCAGGCCGAGAAACCCGTGGAGGACGAAACCACTAAGAATGACGCGGACTTCGGCCACTCCACTACCGGCTGCTGAGTAGTAGATCATAGGCGGTATCTCTGCCTCCGGCCTGGGCAAGATCTGGGTGGGGCTGACACTCGGCTCCCCTTCTTCAGCGTCCTCCGGCCGCCGCGGAGGAGACGCTGTGGTAGCAGCCAGGTTCTCGTCGAGGGTGGTGAGACGGTATGCCGACGGAACCACGGTCTTCGTAGTTAAGGTCAAGAGACATGACAACACAGCCAGCGTGATGACGAAGAAGACGTATACGCCGTATTCAGCCCACTGCTCGCCCATGGAGTGGCCTTCGAGTACCTCTCCCCAGTCTCGCCAGTCGGTGCACGGCCCTAGGGGGCAGCATCTCTTCTCGTTGAGATACCAGGCCTTGGAGCAGTAGCCGTCCTTGAGGTCGAAGACGGTGCTCTCCGAGATGTCCACGATGTATGCTACTACCGCAACAATCACACCGACGAGGCCCATAAGAATCCAGCCCTGAGCGGCGTCGAAGAGCACGTACACGCGGCCCCAGAAGTCTTTCCTGCTCCGGAGAGCCTTGACGCGGTAGGCGTCTGCTATGCTGTCGTGCACCCAGTCGGTGGATGTAAACTGATCGTACCAGACGCGCTCGTCGGGGAAGAGGGAGCCCTTGGACTCGGCTAGGGCAGACTCGGCACGGTCCGAGATGGCGGAAATCAGTCGGGAGCCCCATGATCCTGCACGACTATGATGGCGGCGAACACTCTTAATGCTGCCTGTTCCAAGAGAGCGAGCCGTTAGCAAGTTGTCGCATCACCGACACGCGTAACCCAGCACAGCACTCACCTGTATAGCTATCGTTCCGAGAAATATTGGGCGCTCTCGTCCCATCGTAGGAACTTTGTATTCGCATGCGCGATCTGGCCGTCTGTAACAGCGGAGACCGCTCGTCGGGGCCCTCTACTGAGTTCCGCCTGCTCATCCCTAGCCGTGGGTGTTGTCGTCGGTGTGAAGTTGGAGATGTGGGAGTCGACAGGGAGAAGCTGACATTGTTGCTCTCCGGGAGCTGGAGCTCGCCGTCGACTTGGCGGTCAGCCATGCTGTTGTCGGCCGTGTCCAGTCGGGGCAGTTTGGTTGTCGATACACATGCATACACTTAATGATGAAGTATCCTCCGATAGAGGGAAGTTGTTGCCGAACCTCGTCCTATCCGATGTTCGCGTAATATTGCTGCTGTCACTGCTGCATTTGCCGTATGTGCGAGGGAACCAAAGCGTCGGCGGGAGACGCGACTGCACACTTCGAACCTTGGCTGTGATCTTCGCAAACTCCAGAGTGGGAACCAAGAATACCTCCGAAACAAAAGGAAAGTCAGATCACTGCATACAAGCACGACTTCGGTCCATAAAGAGAGGATCGGAGCTGGATACGGTACTGTGACCCTCGCTGCTCTCACGACCCGGTCGTATCGAGGATGATGCAAGACCCGCGTTGACGTTGCCGTCGGCTGCCGTCAAATTGAGGTCACTGGAGCATGGAATGTGACAGGGGGGGTTTAGCACACGTGAATCTCCTCTACCTCAGCACCGTGATCTGCCCTTGCCAAACCACACGTAAAGCGCCTGTTTACTGGTCAAAGATTCTTCAACGGAACTCTAATCCACACCATCCCTATGGCACGCTTTCCTGACGCGATTAAGCAGCCACTCGTCCAGCTGCCACGTATGAAGCTCGTCTCGTAACCTTGATGGATTTCTGCGCCAAATGATGGTGCTGGAGTGATGACCCGATTTAGTGTCTCACTTCCCCACATTGCAGCCTGTCAGTCAGCAACAGCCCCCCGTGCCGGCTTGTCACGATCAGCCACACAATCAAGCCACCGAGTGCCCACTACCAAGACGTTACTGCGACCACAGCAGCTTCACCCATTTCGAACAATACGTAGACATTTGTTGTTTCACACTGTTGGGCTACGGAGCGTACGATATTTCCTATGTGGCTGTGACAACATGATCTGGATGTATCTCGTGCAACGACAATGCTAGGCTACCTTAGCTATGTACCCTGGTTAACCACCGGCATCAGATCCAACAGCCATCTCTAACCCAATCACAATGTCGTCGAAAGACAACAAACCACGGACTGTGCCTAAATTCGGTTCCTTCAAGCCGAAGGAACAGGTCACAGTCGACGAGGAAGGGTCGACGAGTGACAGGGCGAGACGCAGGGTCGAAGGCGAACCAGGAGATGCGAAGAGGCAAAAGTCATATCATCGTTATGCGAACGCAGATAGAGACGATCGCCGTTCAGATCTCGAGAGTCGTTCCCAGAGACACTCTGAGAGGCCCTCTGAGAGGCCCTCGGAAAGGCTACAGTCACGGGAGCAAAAAGCCAGAGAACAGGTGCACCCAACTAAGAATGGTGCCGATGAGCTCTTCACTTTTGACAAGCGGGGCGATCCTCTGATAATCAAATATAGAGGCAACGACCGGTCACGCGTTCCTGTCTATCGCCGGATCAGGAGAGGGATACTCCTTGGTTCGGATGGATACCTGGAGATACTTCAAGACGGACCACGAGAATACTTCACCATTCGCACTTCACGCGAAGGGCGCTCAGCTTTCCGCGACAAGAGTCTCCTCGCTCTAGCTGGGAAGACGAAATCCAGACTCTTCAAGAGCTCCACGCACCAAACCCCGTCGTTGGTAAACGATGACTTTATTGCTCTGGAACCACCAAGGAAGCGCAGGAGGCGAGACGACGAGGAGGAGGACTCTGCTTCGGACCGTGAGAGGAAAACGTACAGGTCCATAGAGGGCAAAGCGAAAGCTGGCCACGACTCTGACAGTGCCTTTGAGTCGGACAGCGACGCCGCTGATGATGGAGGATACTACGTGACTCCGGCCAAGAGGAGGGCAATCGAACTCTCCCGCAAGGTGAAAGAACGACCCGCCGATATCGAGACGTGGCTTGAGCTCATCGGCCTTCAGGAGGTGCTCTTCCGGGAAAGTGAGGAGAACTATCATGTCCTCACGCGGGACGAGACTAAAGCCCTCGCTGACATCAAGGCCTCTATGTTCGAGAAGGCTCTTCCTCATGCCATATCAATAGAAGACCGCGAGAAGCTGCTTGTTGGTCTGATGCGAGAGGGATCAAGGGTGTGGAAGTCCGAGAAACTCGCCAAACGCTGGGCTGAGGTGACTGAGCAGAACCCAGACAGCTTTGCCCTGTGGAAGTCCCGCATTGACTTCGAGCTCAGCAACATCGCTGCCTTCTCGTTTGACGACATAAAGCAACGATTTGTCGACAGACTACGATACATTGAAGGAAAGCTGTCTGGGAAGGCTGACGCGGATGCAGATCAGCAGGATCTGGCTGAGCAAGCCATCTACGTCTTCCTGAGGCTGACGCGGTTTCTACATGAGGCGGGGTTTCTCGATCTCGCCGTCGGGGCATGGCAAGCAATGCTAGAACTACACTTCGCTCGCCCTTCGCTCCCTGAAGAGAGCAGGGGGTCCGCGATGACATCTCTCGGCGAGTTCTGGGAGAACGAGGTGCCTCGCATCGGCGAAGCACACGCGACAGGCTGGCAGAAGTTCGTGGATGATGGTGGTGTTGGCGACCTACCCGAGCCGAAGCCTCAGGAGCCAGGGACTGCGCCAAAGGCGAGCGATCTCTACCAGGCCTGGGCTGCCACAGAAAGCCAGCAGGCTCTAGAAGCGAGGATGCCAGCCAAGACAGTGGATGAAGGCACCGATGATGACCCGTATAGAGTGGTCATGTTCGCTGATATCGAGAGACTGCTCATCTTCTTCCCATCTCATCTATTCAAGCATGTCCGGAGACAGCTTCTGGACGCATACCTCCTGTTCTGTCATTTGCCTCCCGCATATGGTATTCAGGGTGTTATCCTACATCCCGCTATCGATGATCCCTTCATATACGCTGGCAGCAGAGACTTCGAGAAGTCCTTGTTCAGCCCAACGGAACCCGTCGATATCGCTGCAGAGAGGAAAAGACAGCCGCCGAACTTCAAGCAAGACGGCCTGCATTTCTCTATTTCCCCGGACGTCCTGTTTACTGGACCCAACTGGTTCAACTACCTGGCGAGCTGGCGTGAGCTGTACCCGGACCACGACGAGCCTATCGAGCGCTCATACGTCCTCTCCACGCTTCGCCAACTGGTTCGTACCGTCGGATTCGAGGAGTTAGCGGAGTATCACCTGGCCCTAGAATGGGTTAATAACCCTGCGGCAGCAAAGAAAGCTGCCAAATCTGTGCTCAAACAGTATCCCACTAACGTAGGGCTCTACAATGCCTACGCTCTGATAGAAAGTGCGAACGGTAACATCGACACGGCATACAAGGTTCTAGAATCTGCTATAGGGCAAGGGCTGGCTTCAGGGGCCGCGGGCCAGATGCTCAGGAACTCTTGGGCTTGGACAGACCTTGATGCTTCCCAGCTGACGAAAGCCTTGCACCGACTGTGTTCCCCTCTTGACAAGGCCGGAGACACGCCACCACCTCCAGCTCTTATTCTGAAGATGAGGTCCGGACTGGTCAGCCAGCGAGATTCTTTTCTGTCTGCGGGCAGTCCAGACCAATCATTGCACTACGCCATCAGTCTCGCTCTGCTCAGCTACCTGAGCCCAGCGGATACCGCAGCAAGCAGCAGAGAGCCGCAGTCGGCCGACCAAGGCAACATCACGGCCGCCATGGCCATATGTAACGCCTTCTCAGCGGAGCTCGTCTCCCGCAGTCTGCAGCATAGTCCGACCCACGAGCGCTTCCTGCAGTTCGCCGCTCGCCTCGTCTACTACCACGCTACTCACGGGTCAGTAAAACCCACCATTTCAATCTCGTTCCAGGAAACCCACTAACACCCTTCTCAGCCCTTTCCGACCAATCTACATCCGCGAACAACTCCACAGATACGTCGCCCTCTTCCCCAAGAACAGCATCTTCCTCAGCGTCTTCACCTGGGCCGAGTCCAGCCTCCGCATCGACGACCCCGTCAAGGCCCTCCTCCGCGACACGGTCCTGTCCGAGGCTCAGGACTGCATCAGCAGCCGCGTCTTTGCCATCCGGTACGAGCTCCAGGTCGGAAACGCGCACTCCGTCCGTGCCGCGTTCGAGAGCGCCGTCGAGAGCGATGCCTGTAGAGGCTGTTCTTGGCTGTGGCTGGCTTACGTCCGGTTCTGCCGCGGCAGGAAGGAGCTGCGGGCGAGGGCGAAGGAGGTCTTCTACAGGGCTGTCGCGGCTTGTCCGGGGAGCAAGAGGTTGTATATGGAAGCATTTGGGACGTTGAGGGAGGAGATGGCCGATAGTGAGCTTGAGGCTGTGGCGAGGACTGTGGAGGATAAGGGGCTGAGGGTGCATGTGGACTTTGAGGGGTTCAAGAAGAGATGGGAGAGTCATCGGTGAGAGCGAGGCCTGAAGTAGTCATACTGAGTACGGTCGAATGACCTATATAATCATCTGTTCGGCGAGGGACGCATAACGACAGAGAAACGAACAACGTAGCGAGGGTGACGACAGAACATTGGACGACCATATAGGGTAACGACCAACGAAAGAGCAATTAATCCCATGACCAGACGATTTTAGCACTAAGCTCGCCAAGTTAATTAAGAAAGCGCGAGAAGCCCGCGACCGCCACGAGCGATCTGTTCTCCTCCATGACGCTCCATGAAAGTTGTTGATATCGACCCGTCGTCCGACGTAAAAGTGGGACGCGGGATGGATGGCGTGCATCTACGGGCGCTATGCCTCATCCGGTCTAGACGATCCGCGGTGCCGCAAGCCACACCTTTCCAGATCTTCGGGTCCGTCCGAACTGCTCAGCTCCCGACATGGGACGGAGGATATGCCGGATTGGGACCGTGCGCGCGAGTGAAGACATCGCGGCTTCACTTCCTGAAGGGATCGTTGGTGCTTATGTTCTTCACTAGGTATACGCCGCGCATATCTTGGTCTTTGGATACGAGACATTGTGTTATCTAGCTGATCACGTTTTGCTACTCGTCGAGTTGAGAGGCTGTTACAATGGCGCGACGTCGTGAATGCGAAGAGACGGATGCTAAGACTTCGAGATATTTCTCCCATGTGGGTTTGATTGCCTACCTTATTTGACTTTGCCAGTATTCTGCTCTCACTTCAAGAGTATCCTCGGAGTCTACTCGTCATGGCATCAAACAAGAGTCTACCGTCCCGTACCTTTACCTGCTCCACCACAAAATGCAACAATCAAGACCGCCCGAACTTCGTATGTACATACCCAAAAAACAACCGCCAACCTTCAAACTAGTCTCAATGACTCTCACGAGCATCAGCACGCTTCACCCGCACCAGATCACCCCCAGCCCTAACCGTGACCTCACCCTTCCCCCACCCCTCCCACCCAGCCAACCTCACCCTCACCCTATCGCCACCCCTCGTCTCAAGCAGAAGCTCCTAACTCCTAGCATTAGCAAGACTAAGCAGCCCGCTCGCCGCCCCTCCCCGAAGCGCACTACTCGTCAACCTCTCCTCCTCAGCCTCAACACCCCGGATCTGCCGCCCCTTAGGTGTCTGCTGGCTCCACTCCTCTCCCCGACTCTCACCCTCTCCACCCTCCCCACCCGCAGCACCCTCCTGCTGGCTACTCCCCTGACTCCACTGCACCTGACTGCTAAACGACGCATCAGCATCGACCTCCCCCTCACTACTCCCCCTCCGCAGCGGAGCGGCACCAGGCAGCGGCCGTCTAGCAGCACCAGCCCCAGCAGACGCCCCCTCCTCCGAGTTGGCGCTTGCGCTAGCAGTAGCAGCAGCAGCGATCTGTTCGCGCTGGAGCCGCAGCTGCGCCTGCAGACGCGAGGAAGCCCACCCCGCCGCCGCCGCCGCCGAGCCTCTAGTCCGGGACTGGACGGCGGCGCGCGTCCTGGCGGATGATCGCAGCTCCAGCTGCTCGAGCGGGACGTCGGTCTGCCCCGTGCGGAGCTTGTAGCTCGCCAGGCCGAGGCGGAGCTTGAGGATCTCTGCTTTCTAGAAACCGTGGTGTTAGACACAGCGGCTCGCACGAGGGGTTTTGTGTTCAACGGTAGAAGCAGCGTACAGGGAGCAAAAGAGAGGAAAATCCGGTGTTGGAACTTTGGAAAACGGATGGGAAGGGGTGGGTTTGGCATACCTCTCTCGCCTCCTCGCGCGTCAACCGCGGACGCGTCGCCCCGGGACGCGATGTAGGGCTCAGTGTCGAAGCTGCTGCGGCCGCCGCGGCAGTGACGGCCACGACGTCCGGCTCGGTGATGGTCGTTGCTTGGGACGTGTCGACCGCGGAGGTGTCGAAGAGCGAGGACGGCTCCGGGGAGCCGGAGTGCCGACGTTCTGGTGCGGTGTTGGACTGAGGAGAAGAGCCAAACTGTCAGCTGGTTTTCGATTGTCTGGGACGCAAGAGGAACTCTCTGCGTACCTGCTCGGGTCGTGGTTGTACCGCCATGTCTCCTCTGCTGTCCTCCTGGCACACCTTTTTGGCCGGGTGCAGCAGCTCGCCGGCAACTTCGCCAAAGAGAAGAGGCCTCTTGGCTTGCTCGGGCTGCGAAGGCGACGCGGAGAACACGGTCACCTTCTTCAACGGAGAGTTGGGCGCGTGGGCGGCTTGCTTGGCGTCCAACCGTGTCGGTCGGGGAGACGCGTTCGGGTCTAGTTGGCCGAGAACGCGTCGCTTTGCTGGGGAGGCGGCGGTTTCCATTGTCTGATCTAGTACCGGGGGATGTCACCTTGAGAATATATCGGGGTGTGCGGAGGCGAGACGGGGAGCAGTTAGCCAGGAGAGTGCCACCGCGCGTCTAGGATGCAGGAGGTGAGGGATGACTCGTTCTGCTGCAGATACAGTAACTGAACAAGAGGTAATCCGAGTGGCAACGGTGTTTACGTTGGTAGGAGTCGACTTAATTGATCAGGTCAAAGTTGCTTGAACCGTGAAAGTCGTATCGTTGGGAATAGGAGACGGGAAGAGGACATGAAGTAGACGCGCCTGATGCAATGGAGGCGAAGGCGGAGTCAAGTCGCGGGACAAGGGTACCAGGAAGTTATTTACTGATTGCCTATCACGTCGTAGCGCGGTGTCAAAAGCGGACCGCAACAGCCAGGGGTCCATCGCTGCTATGCTACCTGAGGTCTAGCGCGGCTGCTACAGAACGCGGCAGGACGCGCTAGAGTCTGCTCTCCCAGCCCCGCACCCATCATTGTTTGGCGCGGGTTGTCCCGCCTACGCATAACGTGTGCAGATCGATGCTTTGGATTCAGGGGGCAACAGACGCACCACGACAGGTGGTAGGATTATCTCAAGACAAAGGACGAGTATTAGGCGCTGATCCCGCTTCTGACTTCTACTAGAAAGGAAGCAGGGCGTGCGCTATCAGAAGCCTACGAAATAGGTTGAACAAAAACGTGCATAAGCGAGCAGGCGGGTATCTCCAGAGAACTCCCAAGGCTCAAAGCACAAACGAGCCATGCCATCTATATACACGCCGCACATTTGAGCGGCGTGACATCAAAACCTCCATCCAGTCTTGCGGTGATGACCTGATTCCATTCATCCAACCGGGAACATCTTGAAGCCGTACCACATTACCAGAGGGAGCTGACGAACGCTGCCATGCAGTCCCTAACTTTTCCGTTAGCCCAACCCTAATCGTGCATTATCCATCCCGTCCGTTCTCATGCGTCGTCGCATTAATCCCTTGCCAACGGCCTCCGGCCAGTCACCTCCAGATCCTCTTTTTCCCTAACTCGCGACGTCCCCAACCCAAAAAAAAAAAAAAAAAAAAAAAAAAAAAAAAAAAAGAAAAAACAAGCCAGAAACCATCGTAGAATCCTGATCACGCTCGGTGTCTGGCCAGACACAATCAATCCACATTCGTAAAAGAGAAGTGAAGTTATCAATCACCCTCAGCTGCAATTCAAACTGTAGAGCGACGGGTCCAGTCCGAAGGGCTTGTTGTGGTCAATCTTCAAAAAGTCATTGTCCAGCTCAGCCCATATGTGTCCCATATCAGAAGGGTCGCACCCGAACAGGACATCGTCCGCTCTCAGAGAATCGATGCCCATCAGAAGCTCGTCATTTTCGTCGAGATCGACGGGCGCCCATTGCACATCGATGTCAATCTGAGCCGTCTCCGATATGTCACTGTTCGGCTCAGAGACTCCGCTATCCTTGCTCGACTCGGGCGTGTCGGTGGGCGTGCGAGACCGATGTGGCGAGAAGTTGGACAAGTGTCCGTTGCTCAACGCTTGCAATGGCGCAAACGTCGCCAGCAGGGCTGCGGGATCCACCGTAGAGTTGGCCCATGGATCCTGGACCGTGGGCTGCTGGGGCTGCTGTAGTTGGTCAGGCTCTTGTTTTATGCCAGACTTAGGTGTACCTTCGGTCTTGGTCTGGGCAGTCCTGCCATTACCACTTGTGCCTGACTTGACTCCCTGTACGCTGGTCTGCCGCCCCATTGACGCAGTCCTCGACATGGGCGTCGACGTGAGGTCGGGCTTAGCCAGAGCCTGACCCTGCCTCGACCCGCTTGGCTTCATGGCTACCGCGTTGGGCTGCGGTCTGTTGCCCTGAGCATCACGACCGAAGACCTCGTTTAGTGTATCCTCCATGAACTTCAGCGGATCCTCATAAGGCTTAACATGCTCCTCGTGATAGTGGGCGTCGAGAGCATCCTTGGTCGGGAATCCTGTGCTACGCATGTCGCACTGGGAATCGGGACAAACAAACTGCGGCCTTGACGGCGCTTTCGCCTGTTCGGGCTGGGGCTGTCGCTTGATTTCGGGAGACGCAGCCTTAACCTGTGGTGACGGACTCGGCTGTGTAATAGCTGGGGAAGCAGCTTGCTGGTGGCCCGTCTTAGCCTTCTTGCGCGCAGGAGGAGGCGGATTGAGCGTCTCCTGGGTCACCGCAGGCTTATTGAAGTATGTCGGCTGCCCGGTCGGAGACTTCTGCGCCCCAAACTGGAAAGGAGGCTGGGTGGTGGTCGGCGCCGCGGGAGCCTGGCCGCTCTTGCTGTTTGATCGCTGGTGGACCCTGCTCATGGCCTGCGTGTGCTTCTCCAGGTTTGCCGGGTTCAGCGGAGCTTGCTGCGGTGCCGGAGCGGCCGACTGAGCATTTGCCGCCGTTTCCCCCGCCGCTGCCTCGCCTGTATTAGCATTGTTTCCGGGCATGGGTTTCCTGGACATGGCGTTTGTAGCCAAGTCCTGGCCCATGGACGCGAGTAGGCTCCTGTACTGATTCGCATCCACCGCCCGGATCGAGAAGGCTGGCTTGACTTGCGTCATCTTCTCGTCCGTATACTGTTGCACGAGGCGTGCACGCTGGGAGAGGCGTCAGCACATAGCACGCAGGACATGGCCTTGCAATTACTTACCATGCGGAAGAAAAGCCTCATTCTACGATCATCGTGAGTGATCGAGAACCACTTGGGTAAGAGCTTGATGAACTTGTTCATGTCCCCAACCAGCTTAGGTAGTTTGGCCTCAATGTCCCTTCTTTCCTCGGCCGACATCTGGATCTCCTTCATTCCCTGGTTCGCCTTGGTCTCCTCGGCGTTGACTGTCCTGAAGAGATCGCCCATGCGCTTCATTTCCTCCTGGTCGTGCTGTTGACGGCGCTGGTACATCTCCCATTTCTGTCGCTGTTCTGGTGTCCAGGATGCCATCACCTCCGGGGTCGGCTGTTGCCCTATCGGACGGCCAGACGGCTGAGGGGTAGGTTGCAGATTAGCGGCATTGGTTGCAGTCGGTGCCTCAGTGACGTCGTCTGGACTGGGACGCTTTAGATTCTTCGAACCCGTGCCGGAGGTTGCGTTGGGAGGCGCAGCGCGGTTCAGAGCAGGCTTGCTGTTGTTGCTCTTTGGCCCAGCCGCCACCGGATCTAAGTTCGTAGCTGGTGGCTTCTGTGGCGGTTGCTGGGGCAGCATCATGTCTGGCTGCACCGCGCTCGCTTGTGGAGCGAGCCCTCCCTGTTGCGCGGGGACGGGACCAGGATGATTCCCAGCCCCTAGTTGCTGTTGTGCTTCTTGTTGCTGCCTGCGTTGGCGCTCCTGGTGCATCGTGCGCAAGTAGCGCTCCTGCTTGATCTTCACTGCGAGCTTGTGGAGGTACTGGTCGTCCTGCGCGGCATGCCTAGGATCGTTGCGTAGCGTCTGGAGTTCAGCTGGCGAGACTTGCAGCACCTGCGGAGGGAATCGAAAGCCCGCGGGTAAGTTGAACTGATTCTGCTGCATCGGTTGTCCGGGGGCCACTCCCGGCTGTTGTTGGAGTGCTTGCTGTTGAGGCCCTCCGCCAAGTGCTCCGTTGGGTCCCGCAGCAGTAGGTACTTGCTTATTCCTCGTCATCACGGCAGCAAACTGCTGTAGCTGAAAGTTGCTCAGTTGCTGTTGCGTCTGCGGCGGCAACGGGTTGCCTTGCATCCAAGCCTTCAGTTGTCCCCATTTCTTCACGTCCGGTGGCATACCGCTCGGCGCCAGACCGGTCACTATGTTCAGGGGGATGTCCATGCTGTCCATCATGGCCTGACCCTGCGGACTAGCCGCAAGTTGTTGGATCCTTGAGCGGCGAGCCATCTCGGATTGCTGCGCCATGGCCTGCTGGGCGTTCGGTGGCATACCGGGACTAAGTCCTGGCTGGAGGTTTCCTCCAAACTGGTTGGCCATCGGGCCCATCTGCGGCTGGCCAGGGACCGGTTGCTGGGGGAGCAAGCCGTTTGCCATAGCACGCTGCTGCTCCCACGAGGCCATCAATTCCCTGAGCTTGTCGGGCGGCATAGTGCCGACACTTGCCCGTTTATCCACAGGCATAGAATTCAGCATGTGGTTGAACGCTGCGCTGTTGGCGTTGATGTTCCCGGACATGGAGATGGGCCGCGTGTTGGCCTGGTGGTTGAACCTCTGATCTAGACCCTGAGCCATCGCCGGGTTGCCCGGGTTGAACCGTCCACCGTTGACCTGACCCATGCCACCCATCGCGACGGGAGGCTGGGACATGGGAGCTGTCAACGTGTTCATTGCCGGGCTTTGGGACGTCGAGGTAGGACCCCCAAGACCCCCGGGTTGGCCCTGCATCTGCTGAGCCGCAGCCTGGGCCTTGCTTTGAGCCGCTGACTGCGCGGCGGCCTGGTGCATCTTCACCTGAGAGAGGTTGAAGGGCTGACCTAGCTGTGGCGGTCGTGGTTGCTGGTTTGGGCCCGCCTGACCGTTGGGCATATTCGGGCCCCCTACGCCGCCCATGGGCTGTGGCGTCGCATTTCGGTTTGCCCCGTTGCTGGCCGGCACGACGACCTGGCCCGACTGTTCGGCGAGAAGTCCGGCCTTCTGCTCGTTGATGATGGTCTCCATGTTGGGGGGGAAGAGCTGCCCTGCAGCCATTCCCTGCTGCAGGCCGAGATTATTCATCATGCTAGGGTTCATGGCCATGTGTTGCTTCTGCTGCTGCTGTTGCAGTTGTTGAAGTTGCTGTTGCCGTTGTTGTTGCTGCTGTTGCTGCAGCTGCTGTTGCTGTAACATTGCTGCCTGTGCTGGACTGGCATTGGCGCCCATCGCTTGCTGCTGCTGCTGCTGTTGCTGCTGCTGTCGCATAGCCATGTTCCTCTGCTGCATCTGCTGCATCGCCTTCATCAGGGCTTGGCTTTGGTAGTGCATCATCAAGGGGTCTTGGTTTTGGGCACGGAAGTCTTCGAGCTGCTGTGGCGTCAGTCTAGCCTGGACCAGGTTCCTGGCGTTCTGTCTCTGATCTTCGCTTTGATTGGCAAACATTTTGTTGGCCATGTCGACAATCTGTATCCGTTGTTGTGTAGGCAACGAGTTCAACCGATCCTGGAGACTACCGCCGACGGGCCGCTGCTGCATATTCATCATGAATGGCGGTTGGTTTGGTTGCGGGTGTTGTAGGCCAGGCGTTCCCATGCCCATCTGTTGGGGCTGCTGCGGGATCGGAGATGCTTGCATAGGGCCACGCAACTGATGGAAACCTTGTTGGCTAGGTTGGCCCATGCCTCGAGCGGCTAATTGCGCCTGAATTGCTGCGTTCTGGTTGATTAGAAGCTGCTGCTGTTGGGCCTGGGCCTGTGCTTGGGCCTGTGCCTGTGCTTGCTGCTGCTGCCGAGCTGCCGCTTCGGCACTCAGTTGGTTTTGCAGGCTGGGAGCTGCAGCCTGCCTCCTCCTCACCATTTCGGCGGTTTTGGAAGCCATCAGTTGGTCGTACGTCATCTGTGAAGCTGTGAGCACGAGCGATTCAAGAATTGCTACAGTATCATGGGACGGTCTTACGCGGTCGGGGGAGTTCACGAAGGCCTTCTGCTCGTAATCTAACCCCCACTTGGCAGCTTGCTTCCAGTCTGCCGCAGGCATGGCGAGCATCAAGTTGGTGATACTGCGATTGTTGTTAGAAGAGAACACAGTACAAAGCCAACAATGAAATAGCGAGAGACGTACAGATTGACGGTCTTTCCAAGTCTATCGTTGATTTGCACGCCGGATTGCCATCCGCCAGGCTGTACGGCGGCGGCGTTCTGGACAAGCGCGGTGTAAACATGTTGGTGCAGCTGCCTCTGACCGGTGTTCTGCTGCTGCTGCTGTTGCTGCTGCTGCTGCATAAGTAGATGGCCGTTGCCAGCCATCCCCATGTTGGCGGCCATCGCCGCAGAAACGGTAGGGTCGAGCAAGCCGCGAGATCGTGATAGTCCTGCACCTGTATCTGGATGGCGAGGGGAGATGTACTAGAAGGGAGAGGAGTGTGCAGCGACACGAGAAGGCTGCTGCGGTATGAACTCCGTATGGTGACCGGTATTCCCAGAGGACTCCGTTGCCTGGTTATTCGAGGCCTAGCCCAAGACGCCACCGTCCATGGAAGGAGTCCGATACGGCAAAGCGGAAGACAGCAAGTAGTTCGATCGGAGGCGTTCGATGACGTGGGATAGCTTGGACCGCTACACGGCCTTCTCGATGATAATTGCGCTTCTTCGTTCTGTACCGCTTTGCGTGGAGCGAGCTTTTAAAGAGGCAGCACCAGTGTCGATAGGGCAGCACTGTAGTATGACAACATCCGTCGAGGTTCCCCAAACGAAGCGTGACGAGCTCCGTGGTGCGATGGTGGAGGATCGTTGGGCATGAAGGGAGGAAGGGGTGTATCGCGCGTGTGAAGCTCTCCCGCGTCTTTTCGAAGAACTTGTGTCTCGGCACGATGGGTTGATCAACCGTCGACGAGTTGTTTCCTGAGGGTGTTGGAGAGAGAATCGAGGAGAAGCCGGAGAGAGGTTCCAAGCGGGTTGAAGAGCGGGAAAGACGTATGTCTAGTATGCGTCCGCCGTAAAGCTTAATCCAGATTTGAGTTCGGAGGTGCTGATGTTTGAGAGCTTATTGCATTCTGTCGGAGATTCGGGCATGGAGAGAAGGCGACGTCGTAGCTGAAACGAGAGAAAGGCGTCGCAATCGGGGGGCAGGCGAGGCGGAGGTGAGACCTGGGTTTGGCTGTTAGAGGAACCCCAAAGAATGCGCCGCAACTACTCTGAGAAAATGTGGTACCGTTGCTGACAGGTTCAACGACAAGAAAGCAATAACTACTGCAAAAAAAAAACCTGAGACCCTAACAATGAGCGATGACAGCAACTAAAAGGGCGCACTTTGGCAAAGCTCGTGGAAACCCAAGTCCTGGAGAGGGTTGTGGTTTGCGACGGTGGGTGTGCAAGGGGAACGAGGAAGACGGGATGGAGGGAAAAGGGAAGAGAGAGGTGGATGGATGGTGGAGAGTGCTCGCTGTCCCTGGAGCGGTGGAAGGGTGACATGGAGCATGCGCCCGGCCTGGGTACGTATTTCGTAGCGCACAAGTACAAAGGCGGTACCTCAGGCTGGCTCCACTCACTACACGCCGCTAGGATCTTGGGCATAACAGTACCTCGTAGTACTGGTCTTCGTTATTTGGCGGCCGAGATACCTCCAATATACCTGTGTCCAAACACGGTGTAACCGCAAAGGACGTGGAACATGTCTTCTTTGTTTCCAGTGCCTCATCACTTTGCGAGCCATCTCACGACGAGATACTGTACAGACCGAAGAACAAGAGTGCTTTCTGTCATGTCATATATCCAACCACGCCATTTTGTCTGATGATACTTACAATCTTTTGCTAACAGTGGACTCACCGAATCTCGAATTCCTCCTTACCACAGCGCCACGGCGTAGCGTTCATGGCCCTAGGTAGGCCCGACCATAGCACCAACCGGCTTCAAGGCCTGTTCGTCGGACATCAGTGCCCGCCAAGACTGAGGCAGAAGCAGGGCTCCAGGTGACTTTTGAACCGGATGAACAATACCAGAAACTACTTTACCACTGCTTGATCCATCGCACCTAACCACTAGGACCCCCTTGTCTTTCAAGGCTTACCTTAGATATGAAAGTGATGGACAGGTAAGATGGTTCCGTCTTGGGCTAGAGGGTAGGTATTCGTCGATGCAAGCTTGCACGTAGTGGGTTCTTGGGATCACCAGCGGGGTGGTTCTTATCGATGCGGTAGGGCTGTCGCTGACCGTTCAGAGATCTCTCTACATGCAATCGCACAGTACCCGCCAGCCGCGTGGTATCGTAATGTCCCCCTGTTGACGTTTTCCATCGCTCTGAACTGCCTTTCTTGGGCTTCTCTTCCCACGCTTCGAGGAAATCTTCGATTTGTACCAGGAATGAGGAGAAGTGCCTAATGACAATGGGGATCGTGCATGAGGGAAGATTGAGCTGCGGTGGGGTTGCACAGTAACCTCTCCGCTGCCAAAATTGGAACTCCACAAGGGTGATTCAACCTCGAAACCGAAGGCTACAGACCACGAACAACAACAACCACAACAACCACAACAACAGCAACAAGGCACCAAACATTGCGGAAACTGAGTCACTCTATCAAGCTCGACGACTGTCTTCTCTACCTTATAATATATATGTTTACCATCAGAAGCTGAGTGCTCACCCCCAGCCTCTGGTTCTAGACTGCTAGTCTAGAGTCCAGCAGCACAGGGTTGAGTCACTGGCCGACACCCTTTCCAAGATTACCAGGTAAGGTAGCTAAGGTAAATGACACCCACGCGTGGCCACCCGCCTCAAGCTGCGCTCATATGTCTATCTCGTTACTGAGAACAGTATCTCCTCGTACGGGAAACCGTGTAACACCCTTCGAGTAGCCCCGGTGGTCCGCGTCCAGCCACTGCTGTCCCAGCCACTGCTGGTCCTGCCATACGTGTTGTCCCACGTACTGATGAAGGATTATGTCTAGACTAGGGAATGGCCCATAAGCATGCCATTCTCACTCGCATCTTTTGCTCGAACGTATATGTAACGCTAGAAGAGCAGGGGAAGATTTGAAGGCTTTTGCTATCGGAGGAGGACGCTGGCTCTTTAACAACCACCATGAGAAAAATAGCCAGGCTATCCCTGCACATATGATATGGACCTATTGGCGGAGAGTAGCGTGGAGTCGCGATAATCACCTCCCTTCCCGATGCACGCATTTCAAGGTGCCTTAATCCTGGGCCTTTTTTGCTTGCCCAAACCGTCAGTAGCCATGACGACGTCCCAGGACTGTCAAGAAGTAGCAACAAGATAGAATAGTAGTCTGGCCTTCAGTAGGTATGGATGTATGTTATGGATACCTTAGGCGGTCAACGATCGATCGTCATCCAATGGCCTGGAAAATGGCGGGATGGGACTCTGCGCAAATCCTGCTCCACCTCGAAGGTCAACAAGTTCATTAAGCTTGGGTACCCGCATTCATTGTTTCGGGCAGTGAGGTCAGTTAAAAAGCACTGCAAAGGGCGGCCAGCCCGTGTCCTACACGTCACGATTTGGTAGAGTTCCGTTTTTCGTTGTCGCTTGTCAAGCTCAGCTCTAGTAGACAGTGGCATGCTCCCGCACATTGGCACTGGGCCGCTCCCTTCATTGCTTCTGGAACGTTGAGGCTCATGAGAAGGCCCGACGCTCATCAGCTGCATCAATTCGGCTTCCTACCCACCCATCTCGCACTGGACGAACCCTGAGGCCTTAGAAGGCTTGTCGCCAGCGGTGGTAGTAGCTGAAGGTTAAATAAGGTAGTGAAGCAGAAATGCGAATCTGCAAGTCTGTACACTGTACGAAGTACGAAATATGATCCCAAATGTGCAAGCCAAGGAACCCTGCCAACACCCAGCTCTGCCAGGGTCTGACGCCAGTCCTGCGTGACTGATCGTCACTGGTTGCAGAGGGCGCCGTCGTGCAGGGGGTCACTTTTGCTAGCAGGTACCGGGGTCGCCCCCAAAGTACCCTCCAAGTACCGCGGTCCGCTCTGCGACCTTGTTTGCGCCCACATGCGCCCCCCCTGGCCCTTTGCTGAATATGTCTGGTGACTGGCCGGCTTGTCCTCCAGCCAAGGTTCGTCCGCCTCGCACTGGCTGACCAACGAACGATGGCACCAGGACAAGAGGCAGAAAGTCGACTTCTCATCTATTGACGCATTCTCCTCGAGACCTGAGCACAGTGCACCTTTGAGTCGAGGACAATTGAAGCGCGAAGAGTGGGCAAAGGTAATATTACCGCTGAGATAGCTTCTTGTATCTCTTGCAGGGCCCCACATGGTGATGGAACCAAAATGAGGATGATGTATATGTGCGCGTGTGTACTGTGGTAAGGTCAAAGTTAAGGCACACGCAGTGTTGGGCCAATCCACATCGCTTCCCCACGGTCTGCAATCCCTCGTCGAGATTGATTACCCTCCCCGACGCAAGAAGAATCCTCCTCCGCGACCCTAATTGAGAAGACGCCTGCTATTCTTGCTAAAGTTGGAGAAGGCGGGATGCGGGAAGACCCAAGAAATGAATCAAGTCTCTTTGAGGCCAATGGCCCAGGTTTTTCGTGAACCGGCCGCGCAGCCCCTACGGGAGACAGCTTATAGCATCAGCTTGATATCGTACTTGGTAGAGGAACAGGAAACGACAAGCGCAGCAGAAGGGTCATGGTGTTACACTTGGTATTTAGCCTGCTGTCCTCTCTCCCTCGGAGCTGCGAACCACGCCTGGGACTGAACGAACGAAGGTGCAGCTCTATTCCCAGCCCTCGACCTGGAACCTGGGCAGCCGTTCTCTCGCCTATGTTGTCTCGCCTGTTCTGATTGCTGGACGCGTGCGAGAAGAGACATCCAACGATGCACGCATCGCGGCCAAATTCAGCCGTGGCTGCAGGTACCGTCGGCGGTGGCTTGCGTCTCCCCTCATTGCGATCTTCGCGAGATCTCTCGTCACTCCCCGGTTTGTTCAATGATCGTAGGGAGATGTTGCCGCTCGGCGAATATATTCAGCACGAGGCTGGTGGACGAGGCCGGACTCAGCTACTGTTGGCAAGATCGTAGCAGGTTGTCGCGTGCAATCAGTCAACAAGCTTTGCCTGAGAGCATGCGGAGTCACGGAATCTCCCACCTGTGCGAAATGACTGGGGTGAGCCCTGGAAAAAATGACAGCGGACGCTATCAACAGCACGCCAACTTCTTTAGCACTGCCGAAGCTAGTGCCCATGCACGGATACGAATTGGGTTTGACAACCCGCCAACAAGGAGTGAAATACTGCTTTCAGAGCAAGGCAATCGAGTAAAGGTTCCGTATCGCCATCCATCCTTCGAGACGTCCGGCAAAGGAACAATTTGATACAACACCTGTGTCTGATCGCCGCCGCCAGAATCGGCGGGCTCGCTTCCCAGTCACAGATCTCCTGCTTCCGGTAAAGACCGGTTTCTAGGCGCTTTTCAGTGGCGTTAGCACGACGATGTCCTCAATTTTAACAACAAACCAGCGAAACCGAAGCTAAGGTAGCCTGATTGGACATGGCGTGCACCTTCTGTGACAAACTTGCTCGGCAGGCGTTGAAGGGTCCGGATGCCCTGGTCGAAACATCCTCGGCGGCCCTCGACGAAAAGGACATTGTGCCTTTTCAAAGAATGATGCCAATGATATTTGGCTCGATCAAGAGCCTAGCGGGATTGCTCCAGCAGATGGATATCTGCCGGTTGTGATCCTCGGTAGCGAAGTTTATCGTTGGGCCGACTGCTAAGAGTCGCGTGCATCACCTGCAACTTCGATCCAACAACCGGGAACATGGCATGACCTACCTTCAACCTTAGGCTCAAGTGCCTCGAGGCTTCCGTCACAAAAGCTCGATGTCTGCGTTGTCGAGCGACAGTGATATCACACTTGAACCGAGTAAGTCTCATATGTAATGTTGACACAGGTTTGAAACCGACGCCCAACTCAAGCTTTGCGACGCACACAACAAGACACCTGCTCCGCCCTGCTGCTGCATCGGGCAATCAACCATGTCGCCTATCTCCCGGTCGCATCGCCCAGCTGCTAACAGACAGGACAGCCTTGCGGCCACAACCGCAGAAGGTCTGGCAGCATTTGGCCCTCCCTGCTGAGCTGTCCAGACAACATTCTGCGAGATCGTGGCCGTCACACGGTCGGGGTGGTGCCCGTGTCACCGGCAGACCGAAAAGAGCGGTGATGCCAGGTCCAAGACGGCGACCCGAGGTGACAGCCCGCTGCTGTTGGTGGCGTCATTGTAACCTGCTGGAGATCGGGAAGAAGGAAGAGCTGTTACACAGTATTTCATGGGCAGTCTGAGCTCCACTTAAACACATCCTTCTGTGTCGCCAGGCTTATGCGTTCTGCCGAGTACCTCAGTAGTTCTTCTGAGGCCATTGAGCGTGGGCGCCTCTAAATGCTATTCATGATTGAATGGCTTCATTTCCTGGAGCGACGTCCCATCACCAAAAAGGCGGAGTGCCGCCAACGCCAGCAAGGCTGAAGGAACAGGGAGCGGGCCGGCCGCCAGGGGCACTGCCATTCTAACGTGGAGACTCCTCGAAAGCTTACTAGCCAATCAAGAAGACTGTAATGCGCCGTGATCGACTGCATGGTCTCCCGCCCCGCCTCAGAGGCAATTGAACTTGCCTGATGGAGATCCTTGCGTCTTCCCCCCGGGCAAAGATTCCTTCTGCCAAAGAACGAGGACATCAACAGTGCGATTTTGAGGAACATGAAGACCAGTCGCTCCCACATAGAACATGCAAACAATCATATTATCAATGCTCAGTAAGGAGGCTACCGTGGCTGGAGTCGCTGGTGGAGGCTTGGAGGAAGCTACCTTAGCCCCCGGTCGAGTATTCCCAAGTGTACAGGGGTTGCGGGTTTATCCGAGCCTTACACTCAACACAAGCAATGCTAACCTGGAAGTAAACAAAAACACCCGCAAAACATGACCAGTTCTGGGCAACGCCTGAAACATTAGGTCGTCCAGTTCATCAAACTTCCAGATCCGGAGGTTACTTTTGAGATCAGGCAATACCGCTGTGAAGCGCTGCTGTTCCCTCCGGCGCTGCCATATAGTGGAATCACGAGAATCTGTTCGGGCGCTTCTCATCGATGACGTCTCTGGCTTCGTCCTGCAGTAAAGTTTCAGGAGACTTGGTAGGGTGGCTCGGCATCAGTACCTTAAGTCTAGCATTTGCCGTCTGTCTGTCTGGGAACGACAAGCCCGGAGGGAGTGTGTCTTTCGAACTCCCTTATCGCCATACATCTGCATAGAGGTTAAATGCCTTGGTCCTCTCGTAGCCGGGGGAGCCTTCCCTGGGAGCTGCACCGCGGTGCATCCCCTTCCACAGACCATTCCATTATAAAAGCATCTGTGGCTCTTCTAATCGGTGGCTAATGCGCGTGTGTAGACAGCCCTCTCCATCTCGACGGTGGCGGGCTCCGTGGACTCGGTCGAGGTTCGCTCGTCACGCCGGTCCGATCGCGGTGGCATTGCGCTCCATTCCTAGGTGGCTGGATTTGGTCCTCTCCGCGGGGAGAACCTAATCCGTTGAATGGAAGGGTCGCCCATGTTTACGGGCATTATCATGTCGTTGGCCTAAAACGGTCACGGACCACTTGGTGTTGAGGTCAATCCGTTTTGGCGTCCTGCCCTTGTAGGTAGGCCTTGCTAAGCAACGCTAGGCCAAAACACCTTTGTGACGCATTCGAAGCCTATCAACTCAGCGTGCTTGCGTTAGGACCTGCCTAGTAGCAAAGGCGTAGTGACTTTTGAGCACAATCCTTGGTAGTAGTCGAGGGTATACATGCATGAGGCGGGAAAATAGTTCAGATATCGGCACTGGCACGGAGGGCCTGGAACAAGCAACGTGCGGAACCGAAGAGCTCTGCTGACAGGGATGCTCCCGTAGTATTAAAATTTGATATTAGTGTTGCTGCCGACTGGTCTTTGATAAGATGTCTGGTCTGGGCAACGGCCAAGGAGGCGTTGTCAACAGTACACTCTCAACGCCTTTCTCAGAGAATAGAAGGGAACGCTGGAACCCGCACCCTAAAGTTCTGTCAGAAGTTGAGAGATGAAATGAAGCCTTGAAGCCAGGTAGAGTCGGTAGCGCCTTCACATCAAGAGACAGCAGGCAGATGGTACTGGAATATGTCAAGATTCACCTCGGTCTCCCAAGTTTTATCTGTGCCTGACTAAGGCTAGGACGATTCACTAGAAAGGAAGGCAGGTGTGGTGCAAGCTTTTGCTCTATCGTGGTGGACGGTGTGCTACTGGTGACAGGAGAACCAAACTTTGACTCCAGTTGTGAATGAAGCTTGCACAACGGAGTGACTGGCTTATTGTCGCCGGGTAGGCCAATTCACCGCTCTATCATAGTAGAAGCGGCTCTTTCCCTTCCAGTTTCGGTCACTTGTTGACTTCCCAAACTGGATTCAACTTTGAGTGGCCGCCATCTCTTACCTACCTCGCACCTCCTCTCGGTCGACAGCTTCCTCATACCCTGAGGACCCGGCAACTTTCCTCAACCTGGTCACCGAAAACTCGACTCTACGTCTTCGACTTTCCTGTTTCGTTGTTGAGCTCGCAGAACGAGGACTTCTCGCAGCCAGGCACTCCCATTTTCTCTGCATCAAGACTACATCTGCAGCTTTTCTACCGAGCAACGACCCATCCGGAGCGATATCATCTCCCCAGTCCGCTCTCTGTCTTGGAAATACTGTCAGGTTATTCCACCATTTTCTCGTTGTTTGATGATTACTTCATTCCTGGAGGAGACTTCGCCAGTGTATTGGTAGATCCTCGAGACGGACCTACAGACGGTCTCCCAAGAAGACCCCTTCGTCTAGCAACGCCTTCATTATCCACATCAACTAGAAGGCCACCATCAAGCAGACATTGTCGTCATCTTCAGATATAGCGTATGTACTCCCCCATCATAGCCTTCCTTTTCTATATCCTCTTCCTCTTCCTTGACCTTCAATCGCCATCTATCCTTGCTCCTTTGCCTCTGTCACAAAACAACAAAAGCCGTCAGACCCTTTGTTTTCTGAACACTGCTATGTGATTCACGTCAACACCCATTGCTCAATGGCATTGTCACCGAGGGAATCACTAAAAGTATTTCCAGTTTATTAATTCCTCGACCGCCACCACCTTCACTCCCTCGGTAGCCACCATCTCGACCTGCAAAATGGCTTCCTCGAACGCCAAGTTCTTGAAGTCAAAGGGTCTGACCCACCAGTTCGTCAGCGACGTAGCAAAGTACACGGTGACCACCTACTTCATTCCCGAAGAGAAGGACGCCAGTCCTATCACAGGCTTCTGTATCGCTGTTGAGCCGGAGATGCGTCTTACCGACTCACCGACAGGAGGTGTCATCGGCCGGGTCTTCGCCAACTCCATGGAGCTTGGAAGCCCTTCGCACGGGGTCGCAGCCACAAGGATTGTCCAGGATAACCCTCTCATCAGTTGGAAGATGGACCGCGGTACAAGCCCTGCTCCGAAGCCGTTGTCCTTGGACGTCCGGAACGTGGCTGTCAAGGCGAAGCTTTCACAGGACCAAGGTCCGTACGAGACCAGCGTCCCGCCTGAGCACGCCCGCATGCACCAAGTAAGCCCCGTCCTCCAGAGAAAGCTTACTTGTACGTCAGCCCATCTAACCAAGTGCCAGTGGGCTTCTGCCGGCCAACCCCAGCTGCAAGTCCCGCAGTTGGGTACTCGAGGCAAGCCAGTTGATACAGCGGGACAGAGCCCCATTCGCCCAAGCTATGCGCAGTCCGGTAATCGTTCTCTCGCCCCGACGTCGACGACCCCAGGCCACTATGCGTCCATTGGCACATCGAACCAGGGCCACCGCGAGCTAACTGCTGCATCGGCAAGCAAGAGCTCTACCGGCAAGAAGCTGCTCAGCCCTCAGGACATGGAGTTTTTGTTCCAAAAGCTGGACGAGCAGACCAAGACCGTGCAGGATGTTCCCCTGATGACTCTCCTTGTTCCCGTTCATCAGGGCCGCCCCGGCGAGCACGTTCTCCGCAAGCATCCGCAGACCGACGGACTCTACGCCTGCATCCCACAGAACCCCTTCGCTCCTAAGAACAATGGCGGCCAGGACGGGTATAACCTGCCTGCGTACGACTCTTTCTTCAGGGAGACGGCGGATGGCGGTCGTCGGGCACAGAAGCCCTATCCGGCTGTGGGCCAGTCCAGCCTGAACACCTGCAACCACTGCGGCATCCCTACCAAGGTGCTGAACTGCGACTCGCTCTGCCCCTTCCACGCCTACTACGTCGCGACTGGCGACTTTTTGGGGTACTACGAGTTTTGTGCTCTGGTCGAGATGGAGAAGCAGGGCCAGTCAATTGCGTCCGGCTGGTGGACTGTCGAGGATATGATTTCGTTTGTTGGCGATCTCACGCTGAGGATCATGTGGTATGAGTTAATCGAGACGAGCACCCCCTTGCCAAAGGGGTCATATCCTGAGGGCAAGTCCGCCTTTGGTGCCATTGGAGAGCCGGTCCCCAAAGCTGCGCAGGGGAAGACGGCATACCGGGTGGCAGAAGAGCAGAAGATGGCGCAGGCGGTCGGCCGTCACACGGTTCCCGTCACAGGGGAGAAGTCAGACTTCCAGGTCCGACTCGAGGAGATCTCCGCTTCGGTGCTGGACCGCCAGATCGACGGCCGTCATACTGGCCAACCGGCTCCAACTGGTCAGCCTGCTCCGAATGGTCAGCCTCCTGCGACTGGTCATCCTGTGTCGAAGGGCCAGGCCCCTGGAACTTATCAGACTGGGTACACCTGGCCGAATTACCCATTCGGTACGGTGAAACTGTTCGATTAGACGTCCGAGGTCATGACAGGACCCTTCTGCGTCAAAGAGAATGCCGTCAACCTTTGATGGGCCGTTTCAATGGGTTATTTGTTGTTGAGGGGGTGGAACATGAGGAGAAGCGATGATTGCAGGGCTGGGCCGTATCTCTCGTGACCAACGATGGGGTCATTAGAGGTGCTGTCATCCAGCTATATTACTGATGTATGCTGCATGGAAACGGTGTCTAGAGAAGGAAGAGGCTCGGATTTTTGCATTTCTCCTGGATCTTCCTTTCGGCTGCCTTGTCCTGTTTGCAGCGAGGTCTAGGAAACACATTCTTTCAGAAGCAGAGAACCGCGCACAGTTGGAGAGATAGGGTAACAAGATGGGCTTGTGATGAAAATGGCAAGGGATTTAGTTGCAGCGGATGGATGGAACAATCCAGTTTGTGTGGCTCGGTTTGAGAGATGGAATTCCGCAGGGTAGAGCTCGTCTTTGTATAAACGAAAACGCTACGCACTTACATACTTGACATGTCATATCCTACCCAACCTGACAGGAAACTGAACATTACTAGATGTGATAGGCAGTCTGTATCTGCCTCCTAGTCTACATCACAAGCACAGTTCCTTCCTTCAACCTTTCGCTCATCCTCTCTCGGACCAGGCACTCCTAATCAATCAACGAGGATCTTGCCCTCCAGACTACCATAATGCCTAAAAAAGCTGTCAAACAGCCCAATCCCATGCTCGACGTCGCCACTGCCCCCCGTCTCGCGGATACTATGCATGCTCAGCTGCGGATTGCCCAGGTCCAGCGTCCTCACCCCCATCTTGGCGCTCAGCATGGGGCCGATGGTGCTCCCGCAGGGGCTGTCGTTCCGGACGACGAACAGCTGCAGCGGGACGGGCGGGCTGGCCAGCCTGGCGGCCTCGCGCACGAGGACGATCCCTGGGCTGTTGGTCGCGTAGCGCTGGTTGGCGTTGATCTTGATGACGACCCCTCTGTTCATCTCGGGCTGGTGGCTGGACTCGTACTTGCCCGCGTAGTTGGGGTGGACCGAGTGCGCCATGTCGGCGCTCACGAGGAAGGAGCGGGAGAGGGTCTGCTCGAAGGCTGCCGCCGCTTCCGGGGAGGCGTCGTCGCCGCCTAGCACCGAGAGGCGGCGGAGCACGGCGGGGAGGAGGTTGGAGTCGGCGCCGTGGGCCGAGGTGCTGCCTATCTCCTCGTGGTCGAAGCAGGCGATCATGCGCACCGAGGGGTCCGAGTCGAGGGAGGAGGAGTTGGCGTCCGAGACGGAGCGGATGAGGCCCATGACCGAGCAGAAGGTCATCTCCTGGTTGTCGAGCCGCGGGGAGAAGATGAACTCGTCGTGCAGGCCGCCCAGGCAGGAGGCGTGGGTGTCGTAGAGGACCAGCTCGAAGTCGGCGATGTCGTCTGGGGACACGCCCGCCTCCGAGGCGACGAGGGTGACGAGGGGGAGGTGGTGCCGCTCCGTGACGGCTTTGAGGGGCTGGAAGTCGCTGTCGTCCTCGCCTTCTTTGACCTGGGGCCCGGCCTGATCCTGGGACTGGTCGGGGGTCTTGTTCAGCTCGGCAGCTACCAGTCCGGCGATGGGGAAGAGCTCCGTCTCTTTGTTGGGGTTGAACTCGGCGGCGCGGTTGAGGTGGATCGCCAGCGTCGGGATGCGGAGGATGGGCTTGTTCACTTTGACCAACTTCTGCTGGAACCCGCCCTGGCCGTCGCTGACCATGACCCTACCCGCTACGGACAGGTCGCGGTCGAACCAGCTGTGCCAGATGCCGCCGCCGTACGTCTCGACGCCGACCTGCAGGAACCCGGCGGCGGACTTTTTGGAGACGGGCTTCAGACGGAGACAGGGCGAGTCCGTGTGCGCGCCGACCATGCCGACGGGACCCCCGGGACGCCATTTAGCGCCTACGGCGAAGGCAACGATGGAGGATCCGTTACGGGTGAGGTAGTACTTCCCGCCCGGCTTCACAGCGCCTGTCCAGTCGTCCCGCTCGCGGATCTTGGTGAAGCCGGCTTTTTCCAGGAGCAAGGCCGCGCTGGCTACAGAATGGTAGGCTGGGGATGGTTAGAACTTGTGTGTTTGGGTAAATGGAGGAGAACCAACGTGTGGGAGAGGCGTTGACAAAGTCCAGGAACTGGAGCGCTGATTTAGGGGGCGCCATGGTGGGTGCTGACGAGGAGATCGTGCGGAAAGGTGGCCGTGGGGATCGCCTTAATGATAAGAAGAGAGTCGATCTGGCCGAGTATGTCACCAACGTCAGAGGCTTGGTGGGCATTTATGTTTATTCACAGAGTTTTGCTATTCAAGAGCCCCGAGCATCATTCAGTTCGAGGCGTGACGTTGGAAGCTCGAGACCCAATTGAGGCTGCGGGGCTTAGCGCCATATGACATCCAATATCGAATGGAACCCTACAATGTAACCGGGCGCAGGTGAAGGAACCGACTCCTAGGACCGACAATTGAAATGGACTTGGGAAATCTGAACGTGTATATCTCTTCTGACAGGGAAGGTTCGCCTGAATTTGGGACAACTGTTCACTTAATGACTGAAATGGTAGCATGTTTGCAAGCGTGTTTGCCTCACGGGCCTAGACCCCCTGCTCGAAGCGGTGGGTCGCCAAGCGTCCCATATGCGCTAGTCTAGACCTAGACCAGCGTTGCTAAGCTTCGCGACGACACACCTCCTAGCATAAACCTCAACCGTTTCAAGTCCCCTGCCTCGGCGTCAGCCTGACCTGGTAGGCGCCAGGATTCATGTTGAACCTCTCTACGAAAGCCAACTCATCCTGGAGCAGCTCCACGGCATACCTGTTGACGAATGTAGCAATGACCTTTGTCAACTCAACCATGGCGAGGTTGCGACCGATGCATGCCCTACCGCCGATGGAAACGGCTGCACATACTCCTTCAGGTTTGGCAGCTGCGTATCGTCGAACCAGCGATCGGGGTCGAACCCGTCGGGCCGCGGGAAGAGACCCGGATGCCGATTCAGCTCCAAGATTGGCACGGACACGGTCACGCCCGCGGGGATGAAGTGACCGCATATGGTCGACCCTTCGGCAGGCGCGACCCTTGGCAGACCAATGGCCACCGGGGGACGCAGCCGCAGGGACTCCTCCAGGCATGCCCGGAGGAAGGGCGACGCTATGAGTCACGTTGAAGTCGGGCATGATCGCGTCTGGCGCCATGGAGGCGTAGAGCTCGCGCCTGAGCTTGGCCAGCGTGTCGGGGTGCGTTGCGAGCAGGAAGAGCGTGTTGGTCAGCCCGCTTGCTGTCGTGTCGCTGCCGGCGTTGAGCATGATCCCGGCCTCCGCGACTTGCTCTCCGTACGGCATCGGGTCGGTCTAGCCTTTCGGGACCTCTTCGAGTTTCGAGAAGAAATCGAAGCGGTCCCCTTATCCAGACGTGGTTCTCATGCTGGCCTTATAGTTGCACACGGCGCCGAAGTCCTGCAGTGCCTTGGCCATATCGAAGCACTTCTGCAGGAACGCTGACAGACCAGGCCTGGTTGGCGTGGCCTACAAATGCGGCGTACGTGGTTGTACTATGAAAGGTTCTGACAAGGTTGACCGAATTTGTTGACCCGCCAGTGTAATGACACAAGGTCAGATCGCTGCCTGTCTCAAGGAAGTTGAAGGGCTGCGAGAAGGCCAGGTTCGATATGGCGTCGAACGTGAAGAGGTTGAACCAGTACCTTAGGTCGAGCTGCTGGTCCAGTCTCTCGTCCAACGCCTTGACGAGGCTCCCGAGGACATCGTCGATGAGCTCTTCCATGGTCAAGATGTGCTTATGGCTGGAGACATGGCTCATGATCCTCCTCTTTCTCGAGTGCTCGGCGCGGTCGGTGGCATTTGCGACATCATGATACTCGCCGGCAATGTTGTCGTAGGAAGGAGCTTTCATGATGGATGAGCTATAGCCATAGATGTCCTTGAGGGCTCGTGGGTCAGTGAAGGACAAATGACGAGGCTGGATCCTAGCAATAGGTCCCAGCATCCGGTGAGCATCGTGGACTGCCCTGTAACGGCTGTTGGTCCAGTGGTATCGCAGAGCCCAGAGATCAGACAAGCCAGCGATCTCCGGGGAAGAGAAAGCTCGAAGATTCTTTGTGTCGATGAGGTATTCGACAACAGAATAAATAATAAGCGTCAATGGTGCAACGGTCAGGAGGAAGAGTATCACTGTCATGATGGCTCCTAACAGTGCGCTTTCTCTACCAGCGTCTGACTGAGATCCGGTGGTGGCTTGGGAGATCTCGAAGAGACTGCGACCGGTTATAACGTACACTAACTAACTTCGACACAGACCTGCCACCTGTGATAGAGGAGATTTGAACACACCATGCAACCACAAGCATATACTCGTCGACGGGACAAAGACGGGTTGGAGCGGAAGAACCCAGCAAACCCCATCACCTGAAACAGCCATTCGCGGCGAGCACTGCCAGCATCCACAACGAAGCCAATTCTCTTGCCTTTGGTAACCCGCGGCGATGATTCACTGGCTTCATGGAACACGTGATGAGCTGACCAACCACGACGCCCTGTCAAGAAGCATTTGCAAAAGTATCTCAAGGCTCGCAGGAATGTCAACGTCCCGGAACCTATGCACTTCAACTGGGAGACATGCGTACAGGCTGCTCAGCTGCTGCTACCCCATGGGACCCATGGCACTACACAGGGAAATCACCCAGTTAAGCTTCGACAGAGCCATGATGAGTCGGGGTAAAGACAGAATTCGATCGAGAACAAGCTCGGGAGAGTTCCCGTCTGGTTGGAATAAATACAGCTGAGGACCAGTTCCTCAAAGCTCGTCACAATGCTCGCTGAGGCTTCACCCCTCTCAGTCTCCCATCCATTTTCAGTCACCGTGCCGATTGTCCCGTACTTCACAGATAGCACAATGCACAATATGACCCAATCCACGTGTGCCTTCGATCCGGGGAAGATGTAGTAACGGTTCCTGGGGCGGACCAGCCTCAAGGTCTCTGCTCTTTCGTTCGGTCCTGGGTCACCGGTAAGCGCTCTCTGCTCTGGCTCGCTATCTACACGGGACTGACAGTTATGTGGTGGGCGGGCAGGTCGGACAGGAGACCAGCAAGAAGTGTATGCTCGATGCATGGAACAATGGCGTCAACTATTTCGATACCGCCGAGGTCTATGCGTCGGGCGAATGCGAGAAGGTCTTCGGACAGGCTCTGAGGAACCTGAGCCTCAAGCGCAGCGACCTGGTCATCTCAATGAAGCTCTTCTGGGGCGGCCCCGGCCCCAACGACACAGGCGTGTCCACGAAGCATCTTTTCGAGGGCATGCGCGCGTAGCTCGAGCGCCCGGACCTGGAATACGTTGACATCGTCGCGGCGCATCGTCCCGACCCGCTGACGCCAATGGAAGAGATCGTCCGCGCTTCACCGAGATCGTCCAGTCCGGCCGGGCGCTTTACTGGGGCCCCTCGGAGTGAAAGGCCCACGACATCGAGCACGCCCACCACATGGCCGCCGTGCACCACCTGATCCCGCCCATGTGCGACCAATCCCAGTACAACGGGACCGTGTTGAGGACGAGTTGCGCCCGGTCCTCCGCAATTACGGGTACGGCTTGACCATCTGGTCGCCGCTCGACAACGGCGTGTTTAGCGGCAAGTACAACGACGGCATCCCCGAGGGTTCGCGTCTGACGGGCGCCGACGTCGCTTCCTCGGATAAACAAAACATGATAAACTTCGGCAAGGCGTTGTCGACCGAGGCTGGCAAGGCCAAGATTGCCAAGGTCCGCAAGCTCACGGATATGGTCAAGGGTCTTGGGTGCACGACGGCTGAGCTGGCTTTGGCGTGGTGCCTGCCGAACGAGCAGATCAGCATCGTCATAACCGGCGCCAGCCGCCCTGAACAGGTGACTGAGAATATGAAGGCGTTGGACGTGTATGGTCAGATGAAGAAGGACACTTCGATCAAGCAGAGGGTGGACGAGATAGGAGGTCGTGTGAGCCTGATGGTGTCGAGGGGAGGTTGGTGGGACATACAATATCATATAGGGTCGACCAAGGCCCATGGTCAAGATTCTAACGCAGTCAGAAGATCTGTCCTCGGCTGTTGAAGCTGGGACATGAGAGCGCAGCCCACATAGGGGCAAGCATGTTGACCATGCTGCGGCACAAGGAGATACCTGTACTCACGGGCAAAGCCTTTAACCCCACGACTTGTCGATGCCACGCTATCGGGACGCCCATTGATGGGAAGTCATGCGTTTCAATCTGTATATATTGATTCTCTGCCTAAGCTACTCGCCAGGCCATAACCTGCAAGAGGTAAGAATTAAGGAATCCTCGCCCAAGGCAAGACATATATGCACAGGCTGATGCGAGAAAAACGAACTGCCACTGCGAAGAGATATGGACCAAGAAGCCTTCTGTCTAAGGGTGCCGGTACAAAGGCAATGCGAGGTTTTTGAACGTGATATAGGGGGACCAGTCTCCCGCCAACTCCGGCAATGCATCGCGCTTTCACTGTCTTCATCCTCCGCCTATTCCCTCTACACTCGCAGCCCATCTGACCTTCTTGACAACAGGAGCCCCGTCAAAAAAGACAGAGCTCCTCCTCCTCATGACCGACTTCACGTAAGTCTCTCTGCCGAGAATATGACAGCCTCCGACACGAGTATCGTCCTACCGACGGCTCTTGAGCAGATTCTGGAGGTAGTTCACGAACGTCTTGCGTTCTCCGGTCGTCAAGTTGCGCAGGAACTCGGCGCTGTCGATGCCGAGGTTGGGCAGGGTCACGGCCTGGAGGTGCTGAATGAACACGTCGCCCGTTTTGGTGTAGAGCGTCTGTTCGAGCCCGGCGACCTCGGAGAGCACCTGTCTGCTCTGCGCGTCGCTGCTGGGCTTGAACTGGGGGTCCTGAAGGACCTCCCAACAGGCAGTGTGGAAGCGGTCGATCATGAACTGGTCGAACCCCGGGAACGCCGGGGCCGGACTGCCGGTTGGGGGAGCCGGCTTGGCCGAGATGGTGGCTACGTCCGGGCCGCCCCAAGCCTGCGCCATCTTTGTCAGCACGTTGAAGCCGATCCTACTGGCAACCAGGTTCCCGTGGCCGATCGTCTTGGAGAGGGTGATGATGGAGGTGATGAGGGAGTCGAAGAATTGCTGGTTGGTTGAGCTGACGAGAACGCCACCGAGTTCGTTGACAAAGATGATCTGGATGAAGGTGAGGAACTCTCTCCTCAGTTCTTGAAGTTGGATCTCGTCGTCTGTGCCGTTGATAGGCTCCGACAAGCCACCAAAGACGCGCTGCAGGAGCGGCGAGAGAAGGACGTCCATGTAGTTGTAGATTTCCCCCTTGAAGCCGTACACAACTTGGTCAAGTAGGCGGAGGAACATGGCCATCTCGTCCTTACTAGAGCTCTGAGACAGCAAGCCCTCGATCCACTGGGGCAGCTGTGGCAGGACTGCCGAGCCCAGAACGCTCAGTAGACGCGAGAAGGCAGACCGACAAGCCGTCCTAATCTCGGAATTAGAGTTCAGCTGGTTGAGTGCCACCAAGATGGCTTCCGCAGCTCTTGCGAACTCGGCCGAGATCTCCTTGGCGGGAGGCGGTCGTGTAGTGGTCGAAGAGCCAGGGTGCCAGTCGGAAAAGCCGTTAGCTAGCGTTCCCAGCGCCATCACAATGTGGTGCACCTGCAGCATGGCCTGGGCATCTCCGGCTGCAGCCCGCGGCAGATGCTGTTCCATGTCGCGGAACAGGGGGTCCATAACCAGGCGAGCATACAGCGCCTGCTTTTCAGCTGGAATGCCGCCGGCCGAGGATATGCAGCCGATAGCCTCAAAGAGGTACAGCTGGCTGTTGAAGACGGCATCGGCCGAGTTGTCCATGGCATCGGACGACATGTCGTCGTTGTCGTCATCGCCGCCGAGCTCGGCTTTGATCGGGAGCAAGTCACTGATAGACTGGATCACCGTTTCGGCCACATTGCCGACCTGCGCCCGGAGGTGCTTGACGAACTTCATGAAGAGGTACCAGGACCGGGTCCGGATACGCACGTGCTGATGATGCACGAGGCGGACAAAGTTCTCAAGCACTTGCGGGATGTACTCGTGATGGGCATCGAAGAACACGCAGTACCTGACACAAATCTCCATATACTGGAGAATGATAGCAGGGTGCGGAAAGTTGGCAATACCTGCAGAACTGGATTAGCATGAGCTCAACTTTCAGTCCCTGATGTCCGGAGGCCTTACCGGACTCGACCATCTTGCTCATCATGGCAGCAAGTCGATCCGCAGCGACAGTATTTGGCTGACTCTTCGCCGCCAGCCCGGCATTGGGGAGAGCCAGCTCTCCGAAGAGATACATCTCGTGCAGTGCCAAGTCCAGGTCCCGCCAATCCATCTGAGACCCCTGCTGGTCTAGGTTCGTGAAGGTGGTGGCCACAAGATTGCTCAAGATCTCGATATACAAGTCCTGGTCAACTGCCGCGACGCTTTTCTGGAGGTTCTGCAGCTTCTTCCTCAACTCGTGGAACTCGGCCTCGTCTGTCTGCTCGTCCTCGGCACCCCAGGAAGACGTCTCGTCATAGCGGGTTTTCCGAATGATGGCGTTGAGGATAGGCGGCAGCATTTCTGTATAAGTTGGTGGGAGAGTGCCCACCCTCCGAAGGAAGGTGAGGAGGTCTGTGAGGGAGGGGATCACGGTCGAGCAGATCTCGTCGTACTCATCCGAGAAGAAGCGGAGGAGCGCAGGCAGAAATTCCTGGAGTTGCCTCTCCGCACTCCCCCTCGTTCCATCTTCGACGTCGTTGTCCTCTAGGACTCTGATTATGTCGGTCAGGATGGTATTCACCAGCTTTGCCACGGCCTCGCCGAGATCTGTGTCGTACTTGGGCGTGCCCTTGAACTCATTCAGAGGCGGGCTGGCAATGAGCTGGTTGATGATATCCCGCAGGTTGAGGAAGTTTATCAACTCCGTCTTGTCTGCCGGCTTCATCTTCTTGCCAACAATCTCGTTGAAGGCATCGATGGCGGCATCCCTGACCTTGTCTTCGCTGCCGGTCGGGTTCGTCCGACCCACGAGAGGGATCAGGAGGCGCATCATATCCTGGTTGATCACCAGGGAAATGTCGATCCAGCTGACCCATTTACCCAAGACCTTCAGCGTCATCTCCACCACCAGGTCGTTCTGGCCCGAGAACTGCGCAAGGAGTTCCCTCCACGAGCTCGCGATATTCCGCACATCCCGTTCCCGGAGCAAGTCCTTGAGCTCCGTGTTACGTTTCGACTCGGGCCCTTGGCGGACCAGCAGAACGTCTGCAATCTCATCGTGCACAGAGCTGAGTATACGAAGGTAGAAGATAACGCCCGGGAGGTTGTTTCGTTGGGCCGAATTCGGCAAAGCCGTAAGGTCGAGGAGGTCGCCGACGAAGTTCTCCCAGCCGGATTTGTAGAGATAGACGAAGAGGAAGGTGAGAGTCTGCGCGAGCTTGTTCTGGAGGGCAGCGGAGTCGACCTCCTGGCCCGGCTCCTTGTATGTCCGCCTAACGTAGTCTAGAAGGGAATCCTTGAGCAGCACCAGACTGGAGCCGTCGATGGACTGCGTGGAGACGGCATTGTTGACTATTTCGAGCGCGAAATGGCGAACCACCTCGGACCTCCTTGGTGACTGTGTGAAGAGCGTGGTGCAGACCTGCCACCCTTGGGGGTCGGTCCGCAGACGGTGGAGGAAATCGAAGGCTTGCTCCTTGAGGGCCTGGTCCGAAGCAGGGTTCCAGGCGATTTCGATCGCATTCTCGACCTGGTCAGACGGGTATTCTGTTAGACAAAGACCGTGACAGTCGGAGGGCAAGCCTTGTTTGCCATAGCAGCCAGAGGCGGAAGACTCGCAGGACTTACCTGGGCTTCCATCTTGCCTTGTTGTCCGTTCGTACGACGACGACGACAACAACAAACGGGAGAGGGTTCAGTACAGCTGCTATGGTCTAGGCAGCAGTTGGGCACAGGTATTTGGCATAGTTGGTAGCGACGGGATAGCTACCGAGACGACATGCTGGTCGGAAAGCTTGACGGTAGGTATCCTCTCAGTTGGGCGCCATTTCGGATGAACTTGGTGCCTGGGGAATTTCTTGACTGAGACGAGAGCTTACCGAGCCAAGGCTCCTGTTAGTCTACTGGCCGGTTCTGCCTTTGTGTGCCACGTCAGCTATAAGCAACAGTTGGTGTTGGGAGGCCGGCCTGAAAGCTGTACAAAGAACGGTGATCTTATTTTTTTTTACGGCGTGTGATGTTGTTCTGTGATTGCTTCCAGAAAACCGCGGGGTTCTTCATGACATGCAGGGTGGGGCAGTAACCTGCCGCCCGCTGTCAAAAAGTCGGTGGACTGTGGCTCCTTCTTTGTCAGTTCTGCCGGCGTATGCCTCACGTGCCTTCCCTGTCGTCGGATTAAACCGACCGTTGGTGAATGTTGGAGTGCTTTACACGTACACATTGCAATACGAAGCATCGGAAGTGATACCTTAGGGATTGGGACAAGTACGCGTACACGTCATGGTGGCGCCATGCTGCAGCTCCTATGCAGTTGCCCATCACCCTACGCAGGAACGTGGGACCGAGACATACCACGAGTGGTAAACCCTGGACAAACAGAGGTACATAACGCTGGATCAAATCAGGAATGAAAGCCTCGCATTGAATTCAACGCAGCTAAACCCAACGAAGTCGCATAACGTACAAGTCCAACTCAGGTTGGTGCTAGCCATCCATAACGCCCCGAGAAAGCAATTACCAGTGCTCCGGAGCTCACCCCGACAACAGTTGACCTTGACGACCTCTGGCGGAACCATATGAATCGTTCACCCGACGCAGGCTCAGCACCGCTAGCCAGACTTCTTCTTCTTCTTGGGTGGCTGCTTCTTTTCTTCCTCGTCCTCATCCATGTCCTCGTCATCATCACTGCCGACCTCGTTGTCCACCCCGCTCTCGTCACTGCCGGATCCCGATGACTCGTGAGCACTGTCATACTCCTCGGCAACGTCGCTCTCCGAGTCGGCATGGAAGTCTTCGTCGATCTCGGACTCGTCTTCGTCCGCAGATCCACGGTCCGCCTTGGCGCCAACAACCTCCTCGTCGGATTCGTCGCCCATCACCTCGTCCCTAAGCGCGGCGTTCATGAGTTTGGCGTCCTCGTCGATCTCGTTCTTGACCCGCAGTCCCTTGAGCTTGAAGAAGTCCTCCAGAGCCTTCAGGTCTTCACGATTAATGTTGCTGAATTGCGTGGTCCCGGCGCCGTTCTTCATGTGGACAGTGATGTCGAACGTGGACAGGGCCGAGACGGCACCGCCGACTCTGGAGAAAGTGACCGATTGGGTCTGCTCGTAGGAGATGTAGGTCGCCGGCTTCGGCACGAAGATGAAGGCCTTCTTCAGGAGGTACAGGAAGCCCTCGCTTGCCTTGATGGAGCACTTGATTCCGGACTGCGACCTGTGCGTCGTGAACTCTTCGGCAGGACTTGATATGTTCTTGCCGGCGAGTCCCTTGAACAGGAGGGCGACGACCTGATGGAGGGGTTGCTCGTAGTGTGGCTGGAGCACACCGTGGTACTTGTCCTGGAGGACGTCGTCGGGAAGGTTGATGTCCAACGACACTTCCTCGTCCTTCTTGTACTGCATGATGACGAAGGGGTATCTCGTCTGGCCCTGGCGGAGCGGCGGATCCAGCCCGATACACAGCATAATATGGAGGTCGTCGGGCTTCGGAAGCATCATGAACTTCTTGACATGCTCGTACTGAATCTTGTAGTCGTAGGTCTTGCCGCGCAAGCGGAACGACGTATCGTACATGTCGATATCGAACCGTCCTCTGTGACCAGTCAGTGGCATGCTAAGACGAAAGTCAAAGGGTGCGTTCGGGGATCGTACCTTGGCGTCAAGTGCAGGATATCAGGGAACGTAGCGATGGTATCTCCGGCAGTCTCGCCAATATCAGCCTTCTCGATCAGTGTCTCGTAGAAGAGCGTGACGGCGTTCTTCTCCTCCTCGTCTGCGTCACTCGCCGCATCGCCGCCCTCGGCCTCTTTCCGCGTCGTAGTGCCAGGGATGTATACCCGCATCTCGACCATCTGGTCCCGTCCGGCCGCAGCCCTCTTCCGCGAGCCCTTCTTGCCGTTCACGCCATCCTCGTTCAGCGCAAACTCGACGGCGATCTCATTGCGACCAGCCAGGTTGGTGTTCGAGATCTCCGAGTACGGAATCTCAAAGGCTGGCCGGTTCTGAACGTTGAAGGTGAGCTCGGCTTTGCCAAACTCGGCCTTGCCCCAGTTCCAGCCGCGGAGCGAGTGCTCCTTGTTCTCGAGTGGGGTGCTGTACCAGTTCTTGAAGATCTTGCTGAGACGCTCGTAGTCTTCTTGGGCGAAGCCGTCCAGCTGGATGATGCCTGAGTTGCGCTGCAGGATCTTCACTTCGTAGCCTCGGGCGGCCCTGCTCCACTGCGCGCCGCCGATGTTGCTCTGGTCGACGGTGAAGGCCTCGCCGCCGCCCGCGGGCTTCCAGCCCAGACCATTCTCGGCGAATCTGCACTTGCCCGTCTCTTTGGACAAGTCCAGATGGATGTTGTCGAAGCTCTCTCTGTAAGAATTCATCTGGTCAGCCGAGTTGCCTTCAAAATAGTTCGATGAGTCGTAAAAGTGCTGTGCAAAAGTGATAAATAAAAGAAGAGAAGGATAAGTAGGTATGCTTACATCGCTGCCATCTTGAGGAAGTTTTGACCGATCCGTTATAGGGAGGAGTGATGGCCAACCACAAGGCGGAGAGGGGGGAAGGTGCACGATAGCTGAGGCGAAGTTGCCAGTCGCGATGCGACGCGCCTCGCCGTTAATTGCAAGGTATCTTTTTCTGCCAGGGCGGTGAACTTCTCCACTGCCAAGCGCTGCACTTGCGCACAGACTAAGTGAAATACTCGACATCCTTCGCCGGGCCGTGGAGTTGCGTGACATGCCTAAAAAGTACGACACTCATGCAAGCGACTCTTCTAACCGCACCGTAGACAGAGGAACAAGATTGAGCATTCCCGATGGATCTCACCGTTTCACCCATCGACCTCGGCATCCGCTGTGGCAGTAGTATACATACTTCTAGGGGACTTGCACAAGGACTCGGACACTTGGTGCCAGGCAGAATGCATCCTACTGCAAGTCGGCAAGATATTGCTCGCGAGTCCCTACGAACCGCCCCGGGATTATGGTCCCTGACGCTCTCCATACGGTGCGTAGATACTCTGAATGCATCTCAATTGGGCCAGCCTTCACTTCAACTGGCGGTGCAGACCAGGCCTCTCCGAGCCTCAGCGAACATGACCCCTTCGTAACGGTGCTCTTACCCCCGGTTTCTCCTAGTTCGATACTTGTTGAAGCCTCCTGCGGGCCATCGCAGCCCCCGCGCTACGCACGGCCACGGGCGCCTCCCACTCCGTTCCAAAGGCTCTTTGAGCGATCTGAGCAATCACCCTCGGCGTCGGGTATGTTGCTGCACCGTAGAGACCGCGTCCTACCTCCCGGCAACCGAATCGCACCCTTTGGTAGCCGGTCGACGACAACCACAAGTAGCTGTCAGTAGCCGGCATCGTGCTATATCGTGACAGCCACTTCTGTTGTATTAGACTCTCTCTGCAATCAGCTGAGAGGCCAGTGAAAGAGTTTTCACGCAGGATAGGGCAAAGCTGGTAGCCACAATCTGGAAAATGCTGTTCCTTTCCTTCCATGAGCGCAGAATAGGGGCCGACGGCTGGCAGGCAGTCTTCTCAGGTCACCGCGATTCCGAATCGGAAGGGAATTTGTAAATGGCCAGCATGCGTCGCATGGTCAAAGATATGCTGGGTCACTTGGAGGCGGAGATTGGCTCGTGGGCGTAGACAAGCATACCACAGTATCATCAACTGTGGAGGTCTGCCATATTCGCAATGATACTCTTAAGTCATACATTCAAAGCAGATCTATCCCCCCATCACTCCTTAACACCGTGCTTGGCCCACTCCCTCAGCACATTCTTCTTGATCTTGCCCGTACTCGTCTTCGGCAGCTCCTTCACGACCTCCACCTCCCGCGGCACCATAAACTTGGAGATGGAGCTCTGGTGCTTGGCCCACTCGATCAGCTGCTGCCCCTGCATCTCCTTGCCCTCCTGCACCGTGATGTAGGCCTTGGGCCTCTCCCCCCAGTGGCTGTCGGGCACGGCCACGACGCCCGCTTCCAGCACGTCCGGGTGCTCGACCAGCATGCTCTCGAGCGCCACGCTCGAGATGTTCTCGCCGCCCGAGATGATGATGTCCTTGGCCCGGTCCTGGATCTGGATGCTGCCGTCCGGGTGCCACACGGCCAGGTCGCCGCTGTGCAGCGCCCCGCCCAGGAACAGCTTGCGCGTCGCCTCCGGGTCCTTGTAGTACCCCTTGCAGCAGATGTTGCCCAGGAACATGATCTCGCCGATCTCCTTGCCGTTGCGCTCGACGTCGACCAGCTGGCCGTGCTCGGCGAGGTCGGCCTTGACCACCCGCACGGGCAGCGAGGTGACGAACCCGTGGCCCTGCCGCGCCATCATGGCGAACTTCTCGTGCGGGGGGAGGTTGTCCCAGTGCGGCATGTGGTAGCCCTTCGTGATGGGGCCGTAGGTCTCGGTCAGCCCGTAGACGTGCACCGGGTGCAGGTTGAGCTTGGTCATCTGCTCGAAGAGGTGGGCTGTGGGCGGGGACGCGGCGACGGTCACGCGTACCCGGGAAGGGAGAGGCGCAGCGGCGGGCGAGGCGCAGAGGAGGGTGTTGACCGTCGGGGCGGCGTTGAAATGAGTTATGCCCTCTTCCTTGAGGAGGCGCCAGATCAGGGGGTAGTCGATCTTGCGGAGGCAGACGTTTGTGCCGCGGACGGCGACGATAGACCAGGGGAATGTCCAGCCTATGGCGTGGAACCTGGAAGGAGTCAGTACGGTGGGGAGAGTAAGGCGTGTTGGGGGG